>NDXB01013909.1:95903-119763 GCA_002631895.1 Agapornis roseicollis
AAAAAAAAAGAGAAAATGCAGGCACATGGTCTAAAAGTAATCCATCTATATTGCCTACTGCCTGAATAGGTTGACTAATGATAACTGATGATTATCTGCTTGGAAAATAATGAGCAAATTTCCCTTGCTGTAACTTTACTGACTTCAGGCTGCACTGTGTTTTAATTATAGCATGTTCAAACCAGACTCAACAAAGAACTAGAAGATGTGCTAAAGGGAAAAATCCTCCTTTGGTCGGGTGTCAGACTATTACTATTATTTATTTAAGTGCTTCTAACGTGACAGTCTTGACCTACTTGGTCTTTTCTTCTGCTAATGGCTGTGAAATTGAAACAATTCACTTGGCATTTTAGGCTGTCATTAAAAAAAATGCTCAAGAATGCCAGAACGGAGACATTTCTTGCCCATTTATGTCACTACAAGCTGCTTAAGAGTTGCTTTGCTGCATTGTTCACAGCGAACAGAACATAAAACTCTCTTGTGACAAATTATTGTACTTGGAGTACAAAACCAAGGTAAATTCATTTCACCTACACAGTGATTAGTTATTTTTTATGCTATCAGACAAAACCTTTAACCTTACTATCAGTGGAAAGCTTCAACAAGGTTATACTTGAACTCATAGTGCCCCCCATCACATTTCTTTAAAAAAATCATGAATTGTCAGTTCCTGCAGTGAGAAACTCAGCTGATGCAATATAAACATTGAATAGCGCTGGGGTGTCTTGTCATTGTGAAAATGTACTTGGGGAGCTGTTCAGAGCAGTAGAGGAAGGAACTGCAGGTCTGGCTCCAACCTAAATTTCATTTGGGAGCTATTTCTGGGTTTAGTCAAGCATTTGTCAAGAGCTTTATTGATGAAAGACACAATATGAATGCTATCCAGAGCTTATGCAGATGCACAGAAATGAAATTTTAACAAGGAAAAAGTCTTCAAGGATACAGCTTTAACACATAGGTGCTAAAATCTGCAAGGAGCCACATAGGAGGCATTTGTAACAGGGAAAGCAAGGATAGACACCTTACACAGCTACTTCCAGTTTCCGCTTTCCTCTTGGTCTCTCATTAGACCTCCCTGTATTCCTTCAACCCCTTTCCTCCCACCTCATCCCCTTCATTCACCAGGGTCCCACTAACCAGTACAACTGCACTCTGACTGCAAGCTTGCAGCCGGCCTTGACTCCTACATAACTCCCTGCCTCCTTTCCCAGTATGTTTGGAAAAGTGCTCTGAAAAAGATTTATACTCTTATCAAAAGAGCATAGAGAACAGAGAGAGAGGTGCTGCTCTACTGGAAAATGGGCCAAGAGGCCTCTTGTCAATGACAGCCCTTCCTCTTAATCCCTGCAACACTGGTGGAGCTGCAGATGCCAGTTTCTTGCTCCCCAGCTCTCTAGAAACTCACTCACTGTAGCAGACCACTGGTGGAGGATGATTCTAACTTGATGCTTACACAGCTGGTCCCCATTTTCTCCCTAGGTCTGTGGGCAACCAGATGGGCTATGGTGGCTCACAGTCTCACATATTCACACGTCCAACAGAGTTAAAGAATTTAGCACGAGCTGTAGAGAACTGCGCATTATTACTTTTAACAACCTGGAATAATTTTTCAATTTATTCAAGCTGTCCTCTGTGCAAGTAAACTGAACAATTAAAGGGCATTCACTTATTTTTCATGCAGTGAAAGTATGAATTTTTCATTACTTTCCAATTCACATTTTTTTCCCAGCTTCATTAAATGTCTAGTGTGAACTTTATTGCCTACACATTCATATGCTTTAACTAGCTGGTGTGTTTCGGGGAATGTTTTGCAGACTCTTCTCTTCCTGTGTACAAGCCTTGTTATTCTCTGAAAGGGAAAAGAGAAAGAAAGGGAAGAATAAATAATAATCAAAAACCATGTTTCTTTTCAGGCAGCAACACTCCGCTGCAAACCATGCTGTGTAGGCTCTTGTAAAGCTTGATTGGAAACATATTATCATATTAAAAATACGTATATCTCTTTCTTTCCCCCCTCCTCCTCACCCTTAGAATTAAGCATAACATGCATTTCAAGATTTTGCTCTGGCAAACAGTTATGTTATCAGCTAAGGTTTCTCTTTCTGTAGAGCCTCAAAGATGTGAGTTTTTAAGGCCTTATTAAAGACAAAGTTGGAGCAAACAGAATGGCAGTATTATGGCCATTTCAGGTGAAAGAGGCAGGCCTTATCAGAGACTCCTCTGGGATTGTGTAATGACAATTATTTGGATACATCCCCATTGTGAGTGCCTAGATGCCTAAGTCAGATCTGTCGCAGCAGTTCAGGGATGAAATAGAGAGTGACCTGACCCAATTAAACCTTGACACCACCCTGCTACCAACAATACATTGTGCCCTAAGTGCTGCTCCCATTCACAAGCATGTGTGCATGCTGTTAATGTCTTGGGCTGTGTTTACAAAGTCATTGAAGTCAGTGTGATGTTGGACAGTGGCAGGAACAGTCTATTCCAATCTAATGCACAAAAAGGCTGTCACACAGGAGGAGAAAGATTTCATTTAGTTGTAGTGTAGCTGTGAAAGTGGCCTATCAACTTCTAATACAGCTCTTTTTATTTTTTCTTCTGGAAAGCTACAGAGACACGACATTAAACCTGTGACCGCCAGAGAAAGCGAGAGGAAGCAGGGGTGGATTGGTGAGGTCTCAGGTCAGTGTGTTGGGTCGTGAGCGCAGCCTTCCCTCTGGAGCAGTGACTGCTGTTCTCCATCCTTCTCCATCTTTTAATGCTAGTGCTATAGGGCTCGTCTACTCCTTTGAAAGCCTAGCCCTGCATGCTAGGAAGTATGGATAGAGAGAAAAGAAGGTTTCTGAAATAAATCCAGGTGACAGTGCTGAGATTTTGGCATCAAATAGTTTCCTTTTGGCTATTTAGGATAATGGCATCTGGCTAATTAGACAGAATCAATGCTAGAAGGACTTGGGCTGCATATATTTAGCTGGCTCAATCTGGGGCTGCTTGCTCTCCTAATATGTGCCTGTCACTGGCTGCATTTTAATGTTTGTGTATTTGTATTTTACTTAGATAACAACTTCTGAAGTTTGACAAAAACCCAAAGAATTGATAGGATTTGTTCCTCAAATGGTTCTTTTTCCATTTTTTAGCTGTTTCATAGTACCGATTCAAGCTTTAATGTCTCTCAGGAGGGAGATGGGGGACGTGTTTAATAACCAAAGCCATCCTAAACCCACTGTATTTGTTACAGACTACCTAATTCCAGCAAATGCAAACTTCATCAGACTTTAAGCACCTATCTGGTGGCACTTCAAAACAGCAGCCTTCAGCCACACACCAAATCCTGAAGTAAATTCAGCTCATGGGGGACATGCACTTTGAAACACAAAGTTTCCTAGTATCTGAAACAGGTAGTCTGAGCCAAATTGTTCTAAATGCTATTGAAAATAGTAGAAAAGATTGAAGGGGAAAAAAAAAAGTGTGATTCATTATCCTGTCACTGCAATGTTTTAATAAGTCTCTGACCCAAGCACTCGTCCTAATGTAAGGTCCACCAAGTAAGAGATGACAGAAGGTGATGGTCACGTAGCAAAGTTGCTGGCTTTTCTGATATTTATACTGGCATTAGCTTTTCTTTCTTGCTTAAATATCACTTGCTGTTTTAGATGGGATCTCTGGAATTTAAAAGGTGTCTCTCCTTTGCCAGGATTTTATCACATTTTATGAGGATAATGCTTTCAATGGAGAGAAATTGTGCATTTTTTTGAGTAATTTAATGCAGCTTTGGAGATAGGTCTGTAACAAAGTGTTCACTTGTTACCTTTAATATTTATATTACCCCCTAGAGATATCAGCTGAGATGAGGATCTGCAGTGACAGCTCATTTACGTATCTGTTAGAAGAGACAAGTTTTAAACACTTTTGATGAAAATGAAATGCTATTATTGCAATTTTATAGCAAAATACTAAACCCATGGAAGTTAGAGGTAGGACTAAGCATTGATTTGTGCTTTGCAGAAATATTATTCCTGTTCAGATGTATAAACAGACGCTTTACCCTCGATGTGTAAATTCTCTGTGAAACCTAAACAAGCTATTTTTTGAAGTCTGATTCCACATTTCAGAGTGAATATGCGATAAAAAAGCAGGGAAAATGAGAAGAAAACGTCATATAAACTGGAAGAGATTACCTCTGGCATTTATGGAACCCATCTCTGACTCAAGTACTGTCATGAATGAATGGTTGTTTACCGTTTGGACAAGCATTGGGAAGACTATTTGTATCACAGCATATGGTTAAATGGGCAGTTTCCTGCATGCCCTCAAGATGGGGCAAGAAATGTTTTTTTGAGAGCTTCATTCCAGACAATGCCACAGAGAGGCCCCTGCCTGCTGCAGGGTTGAGCAAACCTTAATACTCAGGGTTGATCTGTGAAGCCATCACGGGGCAATTTTTGTTGTTTTTGTTTTTGTTTGGATTACTCAAGTGTAACTAAGGGCAAAATTTGGGCTGCCGTACATTTATTACTGGAAATGATGCATGTGGAAAGAAGACAATTTTTTTTTCCCTAGCTCAGGTTGAATCTGCAGGCTGGCAGTTGGAACAAAAAACATATTTGTGTGCAAAATTACCAAATTTCCATAGAATGTCTCCTAGGGGAAAACAAACATGGAGCCCCCTGAATCCTGAAGCTGTTTATACAAAGTCAGGTTTAGAGCACAAACACACTTTAACCCCAAACTGGTATAAAAGACCATGCCAAATTACACACCCACTATCTGAATAGGGAAGTTTTTCTCTAATTGCTGGATATAAGCATGACTGCCTTTGAATTAACAGTTAGTGCTGTCTTCATTAATCTGAACAGGGAAAAGCAGGCAGACTGTCACAATATACCTCAATTCAGTAGTTATGCAGAGCAGGTGAGAGAATGTTAACCATTTACAAAGTGAAACAGCTGATCTCCATCAGTCCCATCACTTAATGATGAAGAGAAAAAGGCAACCAACTGCAATATCCAGGGAAAGATTTACAAGATATCTGAAAGTTCAGCGTCCCAACAGGCAATATACAACCTATAATTACACAGGATGATTAGACTTAATGCTTTTAAGTACTTTACCAAGAGCTACTAAGAACGCAATTCATAAATGTACTATGGTCCATTTGCTGTACATACAGTTTCTACAGGGAAAAAAAATGTCAGTTGGAAAATAAGCATGAAATTCATTACTTTTGAAGAAAGATTGGGAATGAGGATGTCAATTCATAAAGAAAAGGACCCGACTCCAAACTAGGGATGAGGTAAGGTGAGCAGCTTTTCTACAAACGAAATATGGCTAAGGGAACAACTTACATTCTTAAAACTGACTTGAACTCAATTTTGCTGCCTATTGAAATCTTCACTTACTCTTTTTTTCTCTTGTTTAAGAGACTGGTTAAAGGTTAACAGATTTGCCACTGAGAAATCTGTGTATGCAACTTCTAGGTGGTGTTTTTGCTGAATGGAAACTGCTGATGTGTATGAACTGTGACATAAAAAGCTGGCAGATCTTGCTGGGATAACTTAAGATGTTACTGTTCTCAGTCGTCTGTTCTGTCTCTCTGCCAGAAGATACCACCACCCTCCTGGAAGCTGGTAGAAAAGAACTGCCAGCACTCCACCTGCTCTACTTTATGTTCTGTCATCTTTTAGTTAAATTCACCTTCATCAACAGTGTGACCTAAACCAGTCAGGGGAAGATACTTAAGCTATGGCTTCTTTTTTTTTGCAGACTTTATTGCTGAGGTGATATGAGCCAGCAGAGAGGTAGGGATTGGAGTTGAGTCAACAACACTTTAAACACAGCCAGAATTATAACAGCTAGCATATACAAACCCTAAGCTTGTTTTTGTTTTTGTTTTAGCCTTAGTCTTGCCTGCTGACAATATTACGAAGTGGGACACAGCAGAGGCAGCAATTCCATAGACAATCATTGAGAGAAAGAGCATTCATCTGAAAGAAATTAAATTGTTTCTGCAAGTGTATCTCAACTGGAAGTATAGTCACAATTGGAAACAGCTTGGAAATTGCTGTTCATAATGGTCTTGTAAACATTACTTTTGAAAGGTCTGTCCTGATGTGAGTTGCTTGTCCAAATCATCCAGGACAGGTCTTCAAGTGACCATTTAATCATGCTACCACTGATTCTCTGAGCCGAAGCAGCACTTTTCAAGAGTGATACATACAGTGAGCCCTAAAAAAACATATAACTGTTTGCAGGTTTCCGACCTGGATGCTCCTAGTTACCTAATCGGGGACTCTGAGCAGTACCACCTGCACCACGCTTCTCATATTTTTGTGTGATACTCGCCTAGGAAGAATCTGGAATATTGGTGGGAATTACATATGCTAAAGGACAACTCTTTGTGCTGAGATGAGGAGGAAGAGATCTCACACACGGCAAAGTCAGTGGGACCAGCCATGTGGAATCACCATTTCTTCAGCACAAATTAAATATTTTCTGTCTTCATTTTCCTTTACAAGAGAGGCTTTGTAAAATTTGTTCTCACTGACAGAACTCGGTTTATAGTTTCTCACTGTACCTGGATCTGTATAGCCTAGAGATAGACATTATATGAAAGAAAGGAGATTTTCCAATATATCTCAATAAAGCAGTGGTGAAACTTTCATGAGAAAACCTATGCCTCTTCATAAGAAATTTAGATATATCTCAGAAAGACTGCCTGCTTCTGAATGTGGAAATTATGCAAGTAATACATACTATGTTATTTTCTGGTTTGAGATTAATAGCCCATAGTCAACATGTAGCCTAGGATCTATTTTTGCACACAGAAAAATGCACCCTGTTGCATGAAGCATGAATAATCTTACTTCTTGAGGGGTTTTTGCCCATTGGTGTAGAATTCTCTTCCCTAGATGTAAAAAACATATTCAGCTGTGAGGCAGATTTGTTATTGATGCTGTGCCATAGTTAATCTGGAATACCAAGCCTCCAATATCAGATTCTGTGGATGCTGGATCCACCTAATCACAGACTTGCTGCTATTTTCTCTATGACTTCCCACAAATAACTGCTAAAACCAGACTAATCTGTACTTGTCACAGAATGCAATTCTGTGGTGTGCAGAAGACTAAGCTGCCTGAACTACATTTCACTGTGGTGCCTCACCAGCTCCTTTACATGCTGCTGTCAAAAATTAATGCTTATCCTGATACTCAGCCAAGCTGAATGTTGCATACCTTGAGATACCTGTGACAAAGGTAAGTTCATCTTTTAAGTATCCATTCAACAATTCAGAATTTCAGTACTTAGGCAACATCAATTCATTAAATTAAAATTAGTAATATGACTCATAAGCATTAATACTGGAATAAAAATAAAGTGAAGGATGAAAAAAAATGTTGCCTACCTGTAAAATCTGTAAATGGAGTTTATGTTTTTCATACTTCTTTGTATTTCCTGTTTAATCTTTTGTTCCAGAGTCAAACTGGTATTTAAAAGTCTTTGTGCATTTTCTGATTTTTTTCTCAGCCAATGACAACCATATTTACTCTAGGCCTTATTAAAAGTAAGGTGCCATTGTGTCCAAAGTGTGCTGACTGATCAGTGTTCACACCATGAAGAGAAGAATGTTCATCACGTCAGTATCTAGATACGGGTTAAAACTTAACCAGGAGAGGTTTAGATTGGATATAAGGAAGAAATTCTTTCCTGTAAGGGTGGGGAGGCACAGGAATGGGTTGCCCAGGGAGGTTGTGAGTGCTCCATCCCTGGCAGTGCTCAAGGCCAGGTTGGATGAAGCCTTGGGTGGCATGGTTTAGTGTGACGTGTCCCTGCTTATGGCAGGGGGTTGGAACTAGATGATCTTAAGGTTTTTTGTAACCCTAACTATTCTATGATTCTCTGAGCCTATAAAATTGACTGATGCATTTATTAGTCTTGTGAAATACACTTATTTCTGTACATATGTGCCTGGGTCTTCGTTTCACTTCTGCTCTAAGGGTGCTCATATACCACAACTATGAATTGACAACATGAAGGAAAAAAAAGAAGAGAAAGCAGCACATGTGCTACTCATTTTGAAAGTAAAAGAGATGAGTTAATTTCTTAAATCAAAGCTTAGGTACTCAGCTGTACATCATATGTTATCTTTGTTAATCTAACAAAAAAAGAGCAAAGTGACAAAATATTTGCATATTGGATACACTTCTTGTGTGTGTTCTTGAGCACAGTATTTAGTGCTCCCATTTGTGTTCTTGCCTGCTAGTTGGAAAGTAGGAAAAAGGGCTGGGGATATTTACATGAAGACAGATGTGTCAGCATCTGCATTAGGCATTGCGTGATTTAGAAAAATGGCAAACGATGCCAGTGGTATTAGTCAAGCCTTTACATGTATTCCCATGTAAGTTTTAGAGATCTAGAAGCAACATGTTGGTGTAGATTTTGATTTGCAAACTGAATGGTGAGTGGATGATGGATTCCATGCTGTGCTGGGATACAGTTTCCAGCTCCTTCCTACTCTGTGAGAAATGACTGCAATCATAAACCCATCACATAATGAAGACTTCAGTAGGAGCAGGAAACACTACCACACCAGGAATTTGCAGGACATCTGGTAAATCAACAACATTATCACAAACATCATGGCCAACAGTCTGAACTGTAGCAACAGTATATTCATTTTCCAAATGTTCCAACTGAGAAAGATACTCAGACCATTCCCACTATACACCAGATGGTTGATTGGTAAGCCAATATTTTCTCTATACACAGAAGCTGACTCTTCCATCATTAGGAAATATTTTGCATAGGGACCAGATATTTTAATAGAGACAGGATTTTCTCTGGTTTATATTCGGCTGAAGAAATATATATATTGTACAACATGCACACCATAATACGGGCAACTGCAAGATACTGGAGAAAGTGTCTTGTTCATTTATTCTACTGTAATCCATAGACATATGAGAAACCTCTGTGACAAATTGCCCCGTTTTCATTTTTAATGATGGTAAACATATCTTAAGTAAACTGAAATGCACTAAGTTGCAATAAATATCGATACAAATCCATACAAAAATTAATCTGTTTTTAACACAGCAGTTTCAGAGAACCACAAGGCTAGCCTAGTGATACAATATCTCAGGCTGGTGTTTAGTTGTATGATAATTTAGGCTTCAAATAATAAGCATAGCACAATCCCTGGTGCTTTGGTCAAGCAAAACTATCTGTAAAATCAGTGGAAGTTCTGCCTTATTGAATATGCACTTCAGATAAAATTTGAGAACAGAAAGCTGAATTGACTTTCTGTGTTGACTTTGCAAAGTGCTCTCCAAATTGTAATAGTGTCTTTGCCCACAGACAGAGAGAACAATCTTTGTATTATTAAAAATTTCTGTCTTGCTATTAGTCTGATAATAAAGGTTTTGATGTAGATGCTCATCTTTCCTCTGTTTATCCGTGTTATTTAATGATTTCTAGCTCCATTAATATAAGATTTGTCAAATGTCTTATAAAAGGCAGGAATTTCCTTACAGGTGTTCCAGTCAGATACATGTTTTTTCTATGAAACCAAACAGAAATCAAATATTTATAATTGATGTAGGTGGTATGATCTATAATTATGATTATGTGGTATATTTTTTGAAACATTAGATTATTTTTTTCTGGCAAGTTCACCAAACTTACTGCTTGACCCCAGTGTTTCCAAAACTAGGGTGTATGTGAGCTGATGTTTTCGAGGAAGCATCAGCCGCAATAGTAAAACATCTGTAAAGGACTAGGAAAATATGTTGCCCTGTTATTTTTAAAGTCTCCTAGAGGTTATCAGGTGAATTTTAGTACTGTGTTTGAGGAAAGATTTGAAATTAAGCAGCAGGATTAGCCTAGATGTTGGGATTGTGCCATCTGCTCAGTTGTACAACCACAAGAAAACTTAGTAGAGATTGCAAGCTGCATACTCTGATGCATCCACAACTTGTGAGCATTACTGATCAAGATACACAGAGGGTGAATTGGATTTTTCCTGAAACTGCTCTTACCAGAAGTTAGGAGTGGCAGTCTGCTTACTGGAGATGGATAATGTAGTGATATATTTCAGTCAGCACTCACACACTTGTGCATGCTCAGTGTCCTGGTTTCAGCTGTAACAGTTATTTTGGTTCCTAGTAGCTGGTACAGTGCTGTGTTTAAACCATGACACTCAGCAAAATATCTGAGTGCACACCTATGTATTTACACATTTTACTCAGAACCTATGCTTCCTTTCAACTTCCCAAATTTTTCAACTTCTCCACTTCATCTCTCATACATCTTGCACAAAACCATATTCAGATGCTTAAGAACAGTAATACCACTGAAACCAACAGAACTTATGTATGTAAAATTTTAAGTATGCTTGCAGGATCTGGTATTAAACTTTAAGTCTTAGATCTCTGAATTTGGAAGTCTAAGAGCTTCATGACCTTTCAAGCATGGATTATCTTTATTTTCTACAGAAATGGTGCTGAATGTACTGCCTATGCTTAGGAATAACAGAGGATCTCTAGGGGAGTGTTGGCCCCCTCTGAATGGAAGTGTGATATTATGTTGGCTGCAAAAGGTAAGTTACAGAGACAATGCAGAAGACTCCCCAGGCTGAATCAGTCCAGACAAAGCAGCTCAAATCTTTGTCTCAGTAAAGTAAATGGCAACTATGCCCTGTGACTGTAACTGTCAATGAAGAGCAATGGCTGTGCAATTGCTAAAATCTGATACTGAGCTGGTAGCAAAGAGACTGCATTTCACTTTTACAGAAATATTTGGGTTAAAACAAACAAACAAAACAAACAAAATAACAAAAAAAGGCAACAGGATACATTTAGAGAGGATTTGACAGAAGGAGTTAATACAGATAGTACTTTGCTTAAATAAATAAAAACCCAGGAAATTTTACATACTTTTCAATCATGTCAACTGAAATGCAACTTTCACAAATGATAGACTTGCCTACACCTATCACAAGGTAAACAATCTGTGCTAAAAACATAAAGACTTATTTTTCCTTTATTCTTATCTCTGGGAAACAGTCCACTGACAGAAGCGCCTTTTGTCTGGAAGAGATTTGGTTGTGTTTCACCCTAAACTAATGCAGAAGTAGAGGCATATTAGAGAAGTTTGACTGCTTGTGGCAGTGGAATTCATTGGCCATTATTTTGTTCTCTATCAAATAAACACAACTTACTGTTGCCAAATAGCTGTATGCAGATTTGTAGTTACTTAAAATTAACTTATCAGCTTTGTCAAGAATTAAGAAGTCATTAATGACAGGAGCTTGCAGAAAGAAAAGGAAAATAGATAAAAAGGCATTAGCTTAGGAGACTTAATTTTGACAAACTGAGTGATAGGAAGCAGTATTCCTGGAGCGATGATCATCCAGCTGTTAAAACTCTAAGAGAGGAAGTATGTAGGTGTTGTTGGGGTATAGTGCCAGTCTGAAATTAGTGGGGTGATATTTTAAGTTGGGGGATGAGGTTGTTTTGTTTCAGTCTCTTGCAAAAATTGGGTGTCTTCAGGTGACAGGTAAAGACTATCCAAGGCAAAGCTGTCACATCTCAATTTCTGACATTGACATCAGTGAGTTCAAATCTGTCTTCAGTAAATGAAAAATGGAAAAATTAGGATGGAGCTGAACAACTGAGTTCCTCTTGCAACCACTTGCATGAATGTGATTTGCTCATAATAGCACATCTAGGAGCATCCTTAACTTACAGAACAAATGTGAGGTTTTTTGTCTCATGTCAGTCATCTGCAAAGTAAAAATACATTTACATAATTCTCCAGGCCTTTTCCATTCTCTTAAAAAAACATAGCTCATCTTTTGGAAAACTCATTTTGGTAGAAATGGCATGAATCCCATTTTTCACATTGTACAGTAACTTTCAATTGTACCTGGTCATTTAGTGAAGTAAAGAAAAAGAAAGAATTCCATTGGTAGTTTTTATACTCCATTTTATCAGGCATTAAATGATCGATCAACTGTAGGCATGTAAGCTATAGCATCATAATGCTACAAATTTTTAAGGACAGGGTTATTAAAATATGTACATGACAGATTAGGCTAAATCATCTGAATATATATTTATGTAAATATGATGTACTCTGCACTGGAGAAAGCAGAATAAATATAATGGAGCCACTTTTTAAATTTAAAAAGTAAATTTCTGTTGGTAATATAATAATAAAAAAAACTAAATTGCTTTGCTACTCCCTGTAACCAGAATATCACAAAATTGAGTTGCATGCTTACCTTTGTCCTTAGCTTAATTACAGCCTTTGGCACCTTCTTAAAAGGCTCCTTATTTCTAGTCTTTCACCTTCTCCAGGCAATACCCCAATTACTTTTTCAAAAAGGAAGATTAGGTATGACTGCCTTGACCTCCCTCTTCTCTCCCCATTACTCACAGTCTTCTTAAAGCCTCATTACATTTCTGATCACATTTTCCTTTTGTAGGGTATTTTGATTGTTCATTGTTGGTTTTCCAGTTACTTCTCTGGCTGCTCTTAGTGAAAAAAAAAAAAGAAAAAGAAAGCCAAGTTCTCCTTTCCTTTGTTAGACTCAGAATTTTGTTAGGGTCTAATATATCTGTAACAGATCAACTGAAGACAAAAGTTCATTTAGTATTTTAACATCAGTCATTCCTATATCAATGTCTTCATTGTCGTATCTCTCTTCATCAAACTTGCCTGCCTTGTCTCACTTAAGGACTTCAGGACCAGCACATGGGTCCAGATCC
Organism: Agapornis roseicollis; assembly: GCA_002631895.1. Lineage (NCBI taxonomy): Eukaryota > Metazoa > Chordata > Aves > Psittaciformes > Psittacidae > Agapornis > Agapornis roseicollis. The sequence goes on from NDXB01013909.1 coordinate 108,674, forward strand.
AATTACTTTTATGCTACGCCGTGGACTTTGCTGTTAGCTTAGCTAGCCCTTCACAGAATGTTTGCTAAACACAGTTTTAGCAATCTTGTAAAATTTCACCATTGGGCACTCCTGAGCAAGTTATTGGCTTTGACAATAGACAGATCCTTTCACCATGTGGAGCTGCAGCCAAAGCAAGATCTCTGCTCTTAAAATTCACATACCATAACAGCAGAAGATTCCTTTTTGGGGATGAAATATTGACCATTTAACTGCAACCATAACTAGCAGCTCATAGGTATAAGATGGAGATCCTGGAGATGGCATAAATAATTTCCCTGAGACTCCGAGGTTCCTATTGAAAATTTAATGGTAACACGGTCTGACTTAAAATTCACAAGCCAGATGTAAACCCTGTAATGGCTAACTAGCAAACTACATGCAGCAGCATGACCAAACCACAATTAGGTCATCTTCTCACATCTCAGCTCTTGCTGTCATTAGAAGACAGGGAATTTCACACCTAATTGTCACCTTTTTTTGTGAAGGAATGTGTTTGGGGAAGATGACTTTGTTATGAGATTGCACTGCAAAGGAGGGGGACTGATAAAAGGAAATTATATTCCTTGGAAACTAGAGGAGAACTGTGAGTTTCTTTTAGGACTGAGGTAAAAAGGCAAAATTGATCCCTGATCTCTCTCTAAGTGTCACAGCCTAACCTGATAAGGAGTTTTATGAAGTCTCATTAACTCAGTGCTTCTGCAACTAATAACTTTTCTTGCAAACAGCTTAGGTTATTTTGCTAAACGAAAAGTGAATAACCTCCAATAGAGTCATTTGGAGGGTAATTCTAACTGTCTTTATTTATATTTGTATAGATTGGCTTCATGGCAGGATCTCTTACAATAAAATGCAGCATAATAACTATCTACTAATGATACTTTGACTTGAAATATCGCCAGGAAGTTTAAATTGGTATCCACCTATTTTTAGCAGAAATGGCTGCAAACGGTTCACAAAATAAGCCCCAGCTGTAATAAGAAGAAAAATTGACATAAACCAAATGCTCACCATGGGTGAATTTCCACCTACTCTTCACAAATAGAATGAGATCATAAACAGTGGGAGGCTGGCCTGTCTCTAATTTTAATTGTTTTATTTTTCAGTTCACAGCCTGATTAGATTGAGAATGGTAGGCAGGTATAATTTAATTTTAGCACTGACCCCCTACAGGATGGATTACAGAAGTGATGAGCCCTAGTAAGAATAGACTGTTTAGCAGCTCATGTACAGGCAAAGAAGTTGTTACACAGTTTGTCTTCTGCAGTTTCTTTTTTCCAGTGAAACTTCAGTGTGAACTGAAGTTCACCAAGTACCACAGCATAAACCAACCACTGATAGCAGCATGCAGATATTTTTCATGGATTTAACAAAGTGATCCACTGAAGTTTTCCGTTACATACTGCTTGATATATTTACATAATTGGCATCATAACTGGCAGATTGTTGACACATTTTATGGATTGGTAGGGGAAATAAAATATGAAGAACAATAATTATTCCATAGTTGAAATGTGACTTCCATTGTAAATCTGATTGCATTCAATTCTGCAAACAAAGGTCAACCTGTCTGAAATTTCAAAATTATTTACTAATGTATTCCTAAAGATGATACAGTAAAAACAGTCTCTGATAGTGTTTTACTGTGACAGTTCAGTAGTGACATGTCAGTGCTTTTACTGGATTCTCTCGAATGTTGGTATATTAGCTGTTCTATTCCACCATGTGCTTGACTCAATATCATCACCATCTGGTACCCTCCACATTATTCTTCTGGATGTTAGTAAATCTATCAAAAGGTAAAAGACAAGTGAAGAACATGAACACTATGGAGGTAAAAAAGAAAGTGTGGAACTTCATTAGACCAGTAGCACTTTGCAGGTCCTTAACAGTTCAGGTTCCTGCTATGTGTGTTAATGATTTTTACATTGCAAAGGAGGATTAAAATATACTGAGCATAATAACTAATGTGATGTTTTTTTGATTTCTCTCCACTTTTGACCTGCTGAGATCTGGATTTGACCACATGAATGATCTCACATCTGCCATCCATACAGAAACTATCTGCAGAGAATGACTTAAGTATTGCTTAGAACTGCTTTAGAATTAGAATTATTTTAATTAGAATTCATTACAAATTCCCAGGACACCTTAGAGAAGTATAGGAAGATAACTAAGGATGCTTTTATTTTCATAAAAGGACAACTCATCTGGGTATGCTCAACAGAGGAGATTGAGGGAAATGAAGACCCCAGAATACACCCAATACCCTCCGTGTATGTGCAGCACAGCATGACATGTTGTGTATGTGAACTGGAAACAATTTCAGATGGTGCTAGGCATCTTCAGAGCTAAAGCACTCTGAAGTATGACTAATCTGCAGTGTCTTAAAATCTTCTGCAGCAGTGCACAGATACATCGAAAAAGTGTTCTGGAATAATTGTAAGCTGTTTTATTTTCTACATTTACAAGTCACTAAAAAGAGTTTCCTTTCCTTTAGATCACAAATTTTATTAACTTCCTTATTTACTGCCATGTGACTTCTACCAGTGCTCAGGTCTGAATTTTCTTCATCTGTTGTTTTCTCTTGTACTCCTCGGTTTTGCATGTGCATCGTAAACAACCCCATTCTCACCTGACAGATTATTTGGCAAAGAGTAATAAGGATGATTTTATGCAGTAGCAAAGTGAACTTCTGTAAACATTCAGTTTTGTCTAAGATATTTCCATATCCCAAATACACAGCTATCAAAGATGTATTAAAGGCTGAATACATTGCACAGGACCTGAAAGGTAAAGATGAGCTTGACAATATGCTTGAACTTGTACCTTTGGGGAAATAAAGTCCAACATCATAAATTAAAGATACATTCAGGCTACATTTTAAATCTCCTTGGAGACATTCCTACAGCAAAGAAATAGAGGAAGACCTGCATTAAAGCCCTGGAGGCAACAAGGCTGTGAAGAACTGATAGCTATACAAAAAAAAAGTGAGGGTTAAAATATGCATATAAGGTAAAGCAGTTTAGATTATTTACACCTGACTTCTTTAAAAAGTTCTTACAATTCCTTCGCTGATATGTAGATGTGTTTTACTGAGATGCTGAATAACTGGTGGCTGCATCAGGCTTGTAACTTCTGGTTACATATCACTTTGGATTTGTCCACCACATTCCTGGTGGTTTCAGCTCACCCTTCCTCTCTGTTTGTGCTTTGTTAAACCTAAGATCTTGGTCTCCTGATCATTCAGAAAGCCTCTGAAGTATATGGGTATCCTCATCCAGGATGCAAGCCTGGGTTTTTTCTAGGTGGAGAGAGTAAGGACAGACATGGTAGTGGGGCTGTGTACCCCATGGAACCCTCTACCTGCAGCCTGGGCTCAGTTGCTGCCCAGTTGTGGCTGCTGCAACATGCTCCTAGGAGAGAGTAGGGACACAGCCTGTAAGAGTAGAACAGCAGCAGAGAGACACAGGATGAGAGGCGTGGTGGAGATGCTGTCCTCCTACTTTGTCTGAATGCTGCAGAAGTTGGTTATACGCATGCATGGCGTCTGTCATGCCAGCCCTAATGGGGAGGTGTTATGTTGGGGTCTTCTGGGGTGGGTCTTATACATATGTCAAGCCAGGGCTGTTCCTGGGGTTCAAGGAAGAAGTGGTGGGCTACTTAGCCAGGCAGCAGTCTTTCAGGGGCTCAACTGACCTGTGAAATGATCTGTCAGATCACTGTCAATAGTACCAGTGCTCACTGTGGCTTACATTAGGTGCAAAAATGTTCCTTCACCTTCAGGAAAGATTACTACCATAGAACACTGTAGTAGCCTCTGCTCCAGGCATCAGCCTTCACACAGCTTTTCTTTTGGAAGTGCTATAAACGTGCAAAAAATAACCTTTGGACCTGAGGAAACAGGGCTGGTAACATCATGCATGTTTCTTTGGGTACAATATTAATCAAACTGCTTGATTACCTCAGGTAGCGGAAAATGCTTTGTGCTCTTGTCACCTAAATGCAAGAACTTAACTCCTTGCCTGCCCTAGCACTGCTAAAGGATACTTCCTTCAAGATTTTATTTATCCCATTCTTGAGAAACTAATTTATAATAAGTTTTACAAAAGTAGATTTTACAAAATCATTTGAAAACACAAATTTCCTTTTATTTTGGGACTGCTGTTAGAAATCTTTCCCTATCATAAGCAAGTTGCCAATGAATCCACCAGATCATTCTGGTTCAAGTTGAATTGCATGGCTGACAATCTCAGCACAACTGTGCTCTTTTAAAGGCTGCAATATGCCGTTAAAGAGACATTATTTCTGCTGCCACAGCTACATTTGATAAGGCCATGGGAGACATTTGGAAAGAGGCAGTAATGTTGATTTTTAGGGTTTTTTTTTTTCTGAGGAGGAAGCAGAGCACACTTAAAGCATTGCTGATTAATTCCAACAGGTGCCATTTTCCATGGAGGTACCCTACATCCTAATAACAGCAACAAGAACTTAAACCAAAGAACTAAGGAAATGTTCAATCCATACAGCTATTGGACATGTTTCTACATTTGGTTTTACATGTCTACTCTGCAACTGTTCAGAAATGAAACTTTGAAGGGTGCAGCAGCACATGCTGTACATGTTGCATTATATCAGTTTTTTGACTGTAAGTAGCCTGTGCTTTCATTTCAGATGAAAAGCATTAGATTTTCAAAAAAAGGAGTTGACTGTAAGTGTGTTCGTTCTACTGGGGGAACCTCTTATAAAGCCAGTCCGAACAACTCGCAAATGTGAACTAAGTTTCCTGTCTTTGGAACAGAGAAGGCCAATTCTCAATCATATTTTTCTCCAAGTAATAGCTTTGAAAGAAATGCACCTGGGCTTTCTGTTTTGCTGTCCCTTTGTCTCATTGCTAAAGAGGTCTCCTTCAACCTTTGTAACACAGCAGTGTGAGGGAGGTGAGGTACATTGGTGTCGGTGTGAGACAGGGGGCCTTGAACTACAGCTTTCTAATCCTGCCTATGAGAGAAATCAAACCAAATTAAAAACATCTCCAGGCTAGATAGTGCATAAAGTCACTGCTTCGGCTTAGAAGTAGTGCTGAGGTGTGCAGCCCAGCAGGAGCTCCTGGAGGTAATGTGCTGTCATTCAAACCAGCACAGATGCTGTTTAACTCCAGTGAGCAGCCTGACGTGGGGCTCTGAGGATGGTATGTGTCCCTTTGGCTCTGGCAGCAAGGCTGCAGCTGCTTCCTCTGTGCCTTTGGAGAGGGATCAGCATGCGTTTGTCCCACAACATCACATTACACACAGTAGTTTCAATCCTGTTTCTGTTCTCTTTCCCTTTTCTTATCCTCTGCCTTTGTCTTCCACTGACCCACAGCCACTCTCATTCACACACAGGCTTCCAACAGAGCTTACATTACCCTGGAGTCTCAGCTTCTGGATCACAGATCCTGACATGGTCTAAAGAGCACAAAGTGCATCTGATGATTTGGACTGAAAAGGAGGAATCAAGCTAATCTCACACTCCCTTGATCTGTGGTACCCTTGAGTATGAGGATGGTCTGCAGGCAAAGAGCCTTAACTAGCTTGCAGCAGATGCCAATGGCAGCAAAGGCAGCTGGACACTGCTAGTGCATGAGGAGGCCTTGGATAACTACCAATCAGAATTTCTGTCCCAGTTGTATGCCACTGGAGGATCCCCATAAGCTTGGGTGGTTCTTCTGCATGATGGCTGCAGCACAGCCAGGATGAGAAACAATGTGTTAGCTTTCCTTTTCATGATTATAATGCATTAGATTGAACAGCTTTAGGACACAACTCTAAGATGCAAGAACATTAGGTTTAGGTGCTATGTTTAATTCATGAATGTGCTTGCAAATGTGACAGACAGGTTTCATTGTCAAAAGGACAATGATGTTGTGCTCTGAGTTCTAATTGGAGAGCAATAACCTGAAATGCTTATATATGTTGCATATTTGCTGCAAATTTCAAAGGCTATGGGTGCTTATTCTACTTACAAAGGTTTAATTGGCCACTACTTAAATGGAAATCAGGGAATGTAAACAGATATTTGCAAGAGTAGGTTCAGCTCTTGGCTCATTTGTGTTGAAATGCTGTACAAGGTAAATAAATCTAATCACTTCTAAATATAGAAAGTGTGATGCGGTAGAGTGCAGGAAGGAATAGAAAATAATTAGGAATTTGTTTCCCAGATCAGCTTAGAGAGGAATGGACACATGTCCCAGTTTGAGACTGCATAAAAGCAAACAAACAAACAAAAAACAAAACCAAACCAAATTAAAAAACATCTGTAATGGACTAAAATTTTAATTTTGGCTAAAACTTAGATACCTGCACTTTCACATCTCTAGTGCTGGCTGTAAAACAAAATTGGAAAAGTCAAAGAACATAGGATGAGTTTTGCTATGTTTATTTTCCTTGTATTTGAATGAAAGTTTCAGAGGGATTAATTGCTGAGCATTGCTGTTAGTGAACAAAATTATCAGAATTTGGCCCCTCAAAACTACTTCTGATCTAACTGGAGACAGATGGTCTTCAAGATATTTCAAGAACAAATTTGCAAAACTTAAGAGACCTGATTCATTCACAAAATAGAGATGAGCTTCTAGCATTGAGTATTTGATTGAATCTCTGAAAACTCTCTGTTAATCACTAATACTGATATAGTAGCAGTGGGTGGGAAAGTGTTTGTTCCTACTCCATTTTCTTTACTTCTGCATTACCCACATACAGTTATTTAGATGAAGCTGTCCTAGAAAGCAGTTGTGTTTCCTTGGCTCCTAAGATGCTTGAGAGCTTGCACTGGTATATGTATATATTTTTTACATTTAAAGCCTGACGTGGAAGTATAAATAGACTTAAAAACAATGTGAGAGAGTGGAGGTTAACCAAAGTGATTTAAAAAAATAAATTAGTACAACTTAAAAATCTACAGCCCTAGGCCATTTTGCCTCAGCAGCTCTTTCATTATTCCAAAGCTTGTCCTCAGGGGCTTTCACTATCAGCTGCTGTGACTGAAGCTGGATGCTGCACAGTAACAACTCTGAGAATTTCCCGGTGGAGGCAAGTATAAAACAGTTTCCCTTTCACCTCCTGGACATATCGGCCACCCCGGGTGGAGAGAAATTAAGAGCTTGCTTTCTGCTGCTATGCTTATGTCAGAGATTTAAATTTCTCACATTTTTTTTTGTGCTAGGAGAGTTCTGTTTAAAACTCAGATGTTTCAAATGAATCAGTCTGATGCCTCTGAGGTCAGAAATAATTTGGTATCAGTTATTTCTACTGAGGTAGCTGAGAAATCTGTGCTTGAAGCAAGGCAGCATGAGGCACTGTTTCAACGCTACTAAAATGATTCCTATTATGTGAAGGGAATCTTTGTCCCATTCCTTTGCCTTATTTCTGATAAAGATTTTAAGTATTTCACTTATGGAGTCAAGCTATTTCCAGTTCTACTGCAGAGCTAAGAAACATTATTTTCCCAAGCATACCATGTGAAAAGAAACAAACATTTCATCGTGAATCTCTGACTCTATTTTCAAAGCATATTTTGAGAGAGAAAATGGTATTTCAAAACCTGCTTTGTTAAAAAGACTTGCTAATAAGGCAGCAGTATGTTCTGCCTGACTGAAAAGCAAAGGGTTTGTTTTTTTCTATAGCGAACAAACTGCAGCATAAGTGCATGAAGATAGATTTAACCATTAAAATAACAATATGAAGGCTTTAGAAGCAAACAGCTTTTTAAAAATTCAAACTTAGTCAATTTTCTTTGGCTATTCTATATCCGAATGAAGGCTCCCACTTTAGGAAGATAATTTAGTATGTCTTCTAATATTTCACTATGTCTTTTGATATGTGACATTGCCCAGACATTTAGAATGAGACTGGTACTTGAGGAGCATGCTGAATCAGGTTAAGAAATAGAAAGTAGGATTTCATGCGTTGCATTAAGTGTCCACAGAGTCTGTGTCACCACTGATAATGTTTCTTAATAAGATTGACCCCCCATTTCCCATTCATTCACCCATTAAAACCGGAAATGTTGTTATGCTGCAGTCTAATTTTCCAAAGCACTTCACAAAATATTTATGTGGTGTGTTTCTTACCATTTTAACCTTTCTGAGCACAATGGGTACCACAGTTGCTCTCCTTCAGTCTTGTTAGCATTAAACACACAAAAGAAGACAAATTTGTGTCCCTTCTCAAAAAATAAACATGGGACCCTAGTGAAATACATTAATATAGTCTCAATTAGCACACTCATTAAGAAGTGTTTTGATCAAGCTAATGAACTTTTTGCTTCTTGCACAAGATAAAATTTACAATGGAAAATGAGTTAGTAGAGATGGTGTATGTCACCAAATTAGAGAGCCGTGTGAATGGCTCTAATAAAAACCATTTTCCCCCTGCCCAGAAATGATGGATTTTATTCTGCTGAACTTGAATAATAGTGTTCGCTGTAATGCACTCCCTAGCACTCTAAATGGCTACTAAAAATTAATCTTCAACAGCAATGAGCAGTATTGGTGTGATTCTTCTGCTCAAAGATTGAATTACTCAGCCCTGAAGTCCCTGTAAAGGAGAACAGAATATGTTACATCCTGTTTATCAGGTGTTTCAGGAGCAATCAGCAAGAAGGCACAGAAATTTAGTTATCAAAAAATATGAAGGCATGCTGTGAAAAGCCAGGGGGACTTTTAATTCATAGCATTAATTTACAAACTTTTTTTTATTATTATTGTTATTATCCTTTTTTTGATTTTAATAATAGAGTAAAATTGAATGTGAAGCAATCACTCTCAGGTACTTATATACTACAGTTGCTAATATAGTCTGGTATTTGGGGGGCTTTCACATACTTTCGTAAAGAAATTGAAGGTGACCTTTGTTTCTTTGACCTGTATTGTAATGATTATTTAGAAGTGCTTACATCTATCTTCCCATTACAAGGAGCTCTCCGCTCCTTCTAGCCAACTCTATTGAGGTTAAATGGGATAAATCTGACTTCATACACAGAGGAGAGGAAAAAACATGATTTTGTGTAACATCCTTCCATGGCACACTAAAATAATGGGGACCGGACACTACATAGTCAATAGCAAGGGAAACTGAGACAAATTCATCCTGCAGGTAATGGGATAATGAAAGTATTTGCATGGGCTTTTTATTGTTATGATCAGGGCTCTCTTACACCATGCTTATAGACCAGAAAGAAAAAGGGACATGCTATGTAAGTTTTTCTTTAATTTAAAAGTCTACAGGACTGGATGTCTAGGTTTACAACCTATTTGCACTATAGCTGCTCGTGCAGAGATTTCCTGGCTCACACCACACCTCTGAATATGAATGAGCATATCTTAGCTGATCAGTATGGGAAGACAGAAAGGAAGGGAGTAAATAATGTAAGGGAGGAAAAAGACTGCAGTGGAGTGATGTAACTGATGTTTTTTGTCAGCTGCTTGTATAGGAGGGTACAGGACATAAGTAGGCATTAATTGAATAAGTCCCTCTGTTCATATGTGTGTGAAAGAGATAGAATTCAGCCAGGAACTATCATTACTGTTTTCAGCTGATTTATTTTTTCAGCTTCCTTCTGCTTAAATAACAATACCCTTTACAATGTCAAGCTGGAAGAAAGGAGACACGTGAATTTCTTACTGATACAGCGGCTTTTAAGAACAAAGAAAATAAATCAGATATAAAAGTACATGGAATGATATGCATGCTGCCAAAATATCCTGCCCCAGTTGTTATATTGTGACCACTGGGTAGTTATGTATAAAGATAAATATAAATCTACCAGTCTGATGACTCATTAGTAGTGTCTGACTCAGAATTTCCAGTTACTCTACTTTCAGCAATCATTTTCTGCAGTTCTCTAAAGCCTTTCTTCTCACTTCTTTTGGAAAAATAAGTGGGAGGGGGGAGAAAGTCTGTTTGTATGAATTTTCTCAATTTCGCTAAAAAAGGTTATCTCTTCTGCAATCACTGATATGGTTATTGTGAAGCGTCCTGTAGTTATAATGGACTTGTTCCAGAAGTTTCACTGAGCTGGTGAAATCCCTAATCGCTGCTCTAAATTGTTTCTTTTGGTGCCACATCACAAAATTAATCTTTCCATTTGCTTTGCACTGAATCATTTAACAGTGTGTAAATCCATATAAAGAGCCATGCGGCAAAGCTTTTGATAAAAGCTAACTAGAACTAAACCAGCCTGCATATCTTATTTGGGAATAAGAAAATAAGCTTCAGGAACGACGGGTTTGGCCGCAAGTTGTAGTTGTTCTCCTTTCCTGCTGCCAGAATACACATCTATTGTTTTAATATATTTTCTGTCTAATTGGATCATTCAGAGAGATGACTAAACAGTGGTCATTCTGGTTATTTGTTTATCCTAGTGATCTGAAATAACATTACGGTAATGGTGCCCCACGTGCAGAAAATCAATGCCAGTAGCAAGATTTCCACTGAAAATCTAGTGATGGGTTTAAATGACATTTTGTGTTAGTATTCATAAAAGTACTCTGGATACAGAGTATACTGTATAGCATACATACTCTGGATAGTCTTTGAGAAGAGTTTTATAGTATAAGTGAAGAACATGTTACTAGTCTTTTAAGTCAACTCTCACCATAATGGTAGTAGTAATGTTAAAACCTATTGCTTTCACATAGCCACTGAATGGACAATATGAAGTTAGTGGACATGGTCTTTGTTGAGTTCTTGCTCTGTGGGGGGCTATCTTAGAGTCACTGCTGCAATCAGAGGCACTGAAGGCTTTGTCAGTATTGTCAGTAGGAGAATTTTTGTCTGTGTGTGTGCTGGAAGTACAGCTTCCATCTGAGAAAGCTAAACTAAGGAAGATGGGCTACTCTGCAATTTGATTAGGATGCAGTAAGAAGTCTTAAATGCTGAAAAGTTTCTGACCAGATTGTTCCAGGAGTTATTTTATATTAAGTGGTCTTGCATTGGCTAGCTTGGCTTTAAATAAAGAAAAAAAAAAAAAAAAAAAAAAAAAAAAAAAAATTGAGGTAAAACTTTTTATTT
>NDXB01013909.1:119847-132522 GCA_002631895.1 Agapornis roseicollis
AAAAAAAAAAAAAAAAAGAGAAAATAAATTGTAGTTAAACTTTTTATTTGCAGTGTGAATCATGTCTAACTTTCAGGGCGTGATTCACTCTAGAGAGGGACACCTAAACTCAGTTGCCAATTTTGTATCTATATGCCAATGAGACATTCAAACTCCCACTGCAGTCAGCATAGGATGCATATCACTAGCAGAACTTTACAGCTTCTCCTGAGACCAGAACTGCTCCTCACTGTCATGTTTAGGTCTGACCCTGATCTTTATTTTCCTCCTCAGGAACTGTGGATGGAAAATATTGATGGTTCTAGATCCAGAACATGCAAAAGATTTTGAAATGTTGAATTTTGTTTATATCTAGCAAAGAGCAAGTTTAAGGTTATTGCAATAAAGATTTTCTTTTTTGACAATATGTTCTTCAGTTGAAGATGTATTTAACTCCCTGTGGAAGACATGACATCATGTGCAGAATGAAATATTTATTGAAAATATTTTAAAACCAGGTTGATGTTGGCAAAATTAAGTGTTCTTGTGACAGAACCAAAGCAAATAATATTTAATAGTTTGCAGAATCCTAGGTGCAGTGTCAATACTTCCCTGCTTGCAATTGAACCATGTTGAGGGAAACCATATAGACATGGAGTGAATTCACACTTAAGCTAATACTCTTGGTTATGAAGCTAGTTATGTACATGGTTAAGTTATTACAAGGCTGGGCCCCAGAACATGAGTTTACAAACCTCTATCTGCCCTAAAATGACCTAGAAACTAATCATAATCTACAACTGTCTTCCTGTGATAGAACAACTCAGGATGAATTTTATCATCATTGCAGTCAGATGGGTGCACATGTTCTAGCACCAAGAAAACAATTGAACATCTGTTTTAGGTAAAGGAACAGAGTTAATCCCTTTGGCTGCCTCTGTTCATTTCTTCAGCGGCAGCCCCAGAAGCATGGGAACACAGGGTAGATCTGACCTTTCTTTCTCTTTTTCCTTTCTCCACCATTCTGTCTTTATGAACCTGCAGAAGCTCACAGATTGTTTGTTTGCTGATGTGCCTCCCAGTATAGTCGCCTGATGAAGTAAGCATAAATCCTGAGGCAACTTGGAACTGCTTATCCTCCTGGGGCTGTTCTTACGAGTTAATTTTCTGGAAGAAAAGGAAATCTGGTCTTAAGAGCATGACTTAGTGGAGGTGAAGGTGAAGAGTGTTTTTGAAAACATGTCTGAGTTATTTTTTATTAGTTGATTTTATAACATTGGTGGATTATACCTCTAGATTATTCTTTGTAAATAATGGGGCAGGAATACATTTTAAAATTCTGAAATTCTCCTATTCACTTCCAGAAACTGAGACTCCTAGACCTTATGATAAACCCAAATGTTCTGAGAATAACTAGGATTTGAAGCAATACTGCAAGAGTGAAGTTGGGAAGACTTGAAGTAAGTTTGAGAGGGACTTCATATGAGTGTCTTGATTCATGCCAAAACTTCTTTAATCTAAATTAGTATTGAGTATCTTTTACTAGTAAAAATCTTAAGCCAGTGGGGGAAATTTCAGCCCAATAGATACTCTGTGTAGAAAAGAAGGTATCAATTCTTAGATCCTCTTTAGCTCTTTTCCTCCTGGATGCTAAAGCACCTGTGAAAGATTGTCTGGAATGTGCTATGTTATATTATTTTCTACTTAGAAATGGATTTGCATAGTTAAAGCCTTGTCTGTTGAGCTGAAAATTAACTCCTTGGGGCATATATCTGATGCCAGCAGGAATGACTAATTTGGAACTTGAAGCCTGTACTTCCTCCCCAGAGGATGAGGGAGAAATATGAAAGTGTTTTAAAAATTATCCTTCACATTTGCATCTAAAGGAAAACACAGCAGCTCCAATTTATTTGATTTGTTCATTAATTGCTCAGCTAATGCTTGGAAAAAAACACATCAGGGACAAAATTTAACCATGAAACTCACCAGGCAGTATTGTGAAAAATTCTAAGCTACCAGGAGAGTAGAGATAAAACAGAGAATGTATTGCATTTTAATCTAAAAATAAACAAGAAAGAAAAATTAATTCATATTTAGGTCTGTAATCTTTAATAGCATATAGGAAGGAACATGAAAAAGTGATCATGTGTGGTACTGGAATGAGCAGGGAATTTTATGAGTGTATCCCCTATGTCAGAAAATGCATTTGATCCATTAACAGTTTATGGCTAACAAATTTTAGACATATTTTTTGTGTAGTCTTGCTGCTCAGACCCAAGGGTGAGTTCCAAAGGAGCAGCAACACTATCTAGACATGTAGGGTGGAAATCATCCATTATTTTATTTAAAGCAGTGCTTCCAAATTTTTCATTCAGAACTTCCGTGTTTAAGTTTGAAAGATCTCGTTGCTCATGTTGTTTCTGAAATAGCATTTCAACTTAGTTTGCAATTGCATGTATAAACATAACAGGCTAATTTGGGGTCACATCTAGGTGGTTCAAAGACTCTTTACAAAAAAGCTATTTCACACAAGGTTGCGAGTTGTTACATATAGAAAAAAAAAACAACAAAAACAAACCAAAACCAAAAAACAAACCTAAAGAAATCAAAACCAAACAAACCCCAAAATTGTTCCTAGTTAGCTTTGTTGTTGTTGCTGAAGAAGACATCTCAGATCACTTATATTGTCATAATCCGTTGGCATTTCTGGGTCTGCTGGCATTGATTTACTTTAACTTGCATCCACCTATGTCTGTTACTAGACAGGGATGACTTCGTCTCAACAACACAGAAAATAGTAAGAATGGCACATGTCAAAATGCTTCGTCAGAAGACCTTTACACACAGTAGACATGTCAAAGCAAGTTGTGACTCCATGCGTCTGTCATATGCAACAATTTGACTGTATCCCATTTTTCTTGGCATTGAGCATGGCATCTAGACTTGTACCCAATCAACCAACAGCAAGTCTCTGTATTCTTATATCTTTAAGGTTTTTTTTTTGCTTTCCCCCAGTTAGGATCCCAATCTGCACTGCCTTAGACATTGAACAATATTTTTTAGAATTAAAGGTTGTTGTTATTGGCTGAAGGCTCCAACTTTTTTTTTTTTTTTCCAGTTTAGAGAATTATCCACAATATGTGTAGCCATGTAAATCTATGTCAGAGAGAGAAGGCACTAACTAACAATAAAGAAAAGATAGCATCCTCATGTGAATGAAACTGTAGACCCATATAGAGGAAAAATTAGTTTCAATACTAGCAACATGTTGTACCTGGTTTGTATGGTAGTGGAATAACCCAAATATGTTAGGGTTTCAGAATTCTGCCTGCCAGGACCAGGAAGATTTTATTATCTTCTTGTGATGAATAACTTTTCTCTCCCTCTTTCTCAGGAACACCAGAAACTGGACATTTCTACAGATAGTGTTTGCCCCCATTTCAGCTAAGAAGAAGGCATCTTTCAGGCCCTGGTTGCTCACTTCCTAGTTTAAAAGTTTTGATCACCAGCTTCACATAAAACATTTTGCTGTATTTGAAGTCCAGAAGAAAATTTATCCTTGTTCCAGGCAGAGTTTAGGATTTTTTTGCTCTCCCCTGTTACGGGAAGGGCCTATAATAGTGGTAAGTATGACATTCTTTCTTTCTTGCTGTAGTGTACTCTAGATTCAAGGTGTTTGATCCCTTGTACTCAAAGTCCCTAGATGTGGTGCTCTGGGGTGTTTTGTGTATTATGTTCTGAAAACAGACTGAAGCTATGATGTTTGCCATCCTGTGTCTCTATATCTTGAAAGTCAGAAGAGCTTGATATGTTAGACTGAGGGTGAGAGCTGTCTGACTATATGACTGTGTCTACAGTGAAGACATCTAAGAGAGAAACCCTGAATTTTTATAATCAGTGAAGAAAACTAGCAGCTCATAGTTTCTCATCGTATGGAGCATCCCCTCTTGTTCTACACTGGACATCCAAAACTGCTCAAATGAATTATCCTCTGTGAGTGCCTCATAACTGTAAAGGAAACAGGAAGACTAGCTGAGGTGCAGCTGTACAGTGTGCTATCCTGTTGCTCATATGTAGGCTCCTAGTACCACTGACAATTTTTATTACCCAGAACATCCACATAGGCTGTAAGTTTATCACAAATGGCGGATCAATAACTTTTTGATGGAAGTTGAAAGACAGATGGAATACTTGTTGGAACTTAAAGCAACAAAAAATGGCTCTTTATAGATGATGAAATTGTACACTTAGTGTGTTCTTCTGAATTTTGTTTTTACTCTCTCCTTTCCTTTCCACTGCAGCTGCCTGACCAAAAAAAAAATAAAAAAAAAAATAAAAAAAATAAAGCTATTGTGTCTGTTCTTCTGTGTCAGTGATACAATTTTCTAGGGAAGAACTGCTTTTACTACCTAGGATCCAACTTCTTGTTTCATTTTATTTATCGATGCATTAGAAACCATGGAAGTACCTGAGAATGGTAAAGTATGAACTAAGACTTCTCCCCCTGGAAAGGTAATGGGATTAATAGCCTTACTGAAATGCATCTACACCAATATACACAGTATGGATAACAAACAGGAGAAGCTGTAAGTCAATATGCAGCAGGAAAATAATGACGTAGTTGCAATCACAGAAACATGGTGGGATGCCAAAGGAAGCCCCCATAATCCGAAGATTAATGGTTAGTGCCCTGCAACACTACTAGACAAACACAAGTTTATGGGTCTGGATGGGATCCATGCAAGGGTAGTAAGAGATCTGGTGGAAGTGCACACCAAGCACTTTCACCATTTATCAGCAGTCCTGGCCAACTGGGGAGGTCCCAGTTGACTGGTGGTTAGCAAATGTTATGCTGACTAGCAAATGTGATGCCCATCTACAAGATGTGCAGGAAAGAGGATCCAGAGACTACAGGTATGTCAGTCTGACCTTGGTGCTGGGGAATGCTATCAAGCAAATCATCCTGAGTGCCATCATGTAGCACGTACAGGACAACCAGGTGATCAGTCTCAGTCAGCATGAGTTTATGAAAGGCAGGTCCTGCTTGACTAACTTGGTCCTCTTCTATGACAAGGTGGATCAGGGAAAGGATGTGGATATTGTCTTCCTAGACCGTAGTAAAGCCTTTGACATCATTTCCCACAGCATTATCGTGGAGAAGCTGGTTACTCATGGCTTGGACAGGTGTACTGGTCACCGTGTAAAAAACTGTCTGGATGGCTGTGCCAAAACTGTTGTGGTGAAAGGAGTTAAACCTGGTTGGTGTCTGCTCAAAAGTGGTGTTCCCCAAGGTTCAGTACTGTAGGCAGTTCTGCCTAATAACTTTATCAATGATCTGGACAAGGGGATTGAGTGCACCCTCAGTAGGTTTACAGATAACACCAAGTTGGGCAGGGGTGTTGATCTGCTGGAGGGCAGTAAGGCCTGGGACTTACAAAGGGACCTGGACAGCCTGGATCAATGGGCTGTGGCTAATGGTATGAGGTTCAACAAAGTTCAGTTCCATTTGGGTCACAAAAACCCCATGCAACGCTGTAGGCTTGGGGAACAGTGGCTGGAAAGCTGCCTTGTGGAAAAGGACCTGGGGAGTTTGGTTGACAGCCAACTGAACATGAGCCAGCTTGTGCCCAGGTGGCCAGGAAGACCAATTTAGGTGAACTGAATACCATTCAAAATGAAGCTCAGATTTTAAATGCGTGTACAGTCTTTACTTCATGTAGAAAAATAAAGGAGAGAAATAAGTAAATAAAGCATGTTCCATAATATTCCATACTGTCCAATTGGATTTTATGATCACCATATGTTTCTATAAGAAAAATATAGATCGCCAAATCGTAACGATACAATCAACATAAGTTTTGCGCAAAGTAGAAAGTTTTCCTACCCCTGTATCCTGTACAAGGCATTGTTCAAAAATAGATCCTCATTAAAAATACAGAAATAGTACATCCATTGTATCAAGGTTTACCTGCCTATGACACTGTTAATAGTAGGTGCTTGACATCAAGACAAAGATCAGCATTACTTATGTCTGACAGGAGCTGTGTAACATAAAGTTCAGAACCTCAGCAAGAGAACTAGGAACATTTTTTTTCTCATCGGAAAGGAATCAAATCTTCATTCATGAATTTTAGCTTGCCATGATGTAGCTAATATATCTTAACTTGTGCTCAGTGAGCAAATTAAGAAGATTTGTAACACCTCTGGATTAGGTCAGTAGAGCCTCCATTTTTAAATGGCAACCTGGTGCTGTGTCTGCTGTCTTCTCAGATTCCACCAGGGTTTCAAGAGAGTGATGCTGACTTCCTTTTTCTCTTTCTTTCCTTCTTTTCTTCCATTTGGAGGTTGTAGGTGGGGAATCTGCCACAATAAACTAGAAAAATCCATTCTGTCAAATTGCATGCCCTGCTGCTTCATCACCATTATTATGCTGAGGTTTTACATTAAAGTACCCTGGATTTTAAATTGAAAGTCAAATATAATTTGCTACTAGAAGCATGAAGTGAGTGACTAGAAAAGCTGATAGGAAGTCACAGCATGACAAATTGGTATCTATCTAATAATGAGCCTTACAAGGTCATGGATCACTACAAACCTCTCAGTTTTATGTAAGTAGAACTGAACTACATTGTGTCAGTTGTTGTTTTGGGGGAAAGGGCAATATATTTTAGATTGGCCCATACATTTTCAGAGCTAGAGTTAGACAGCTGCAATAAGTCCCTTTTTGATAGAAAAAAAACAAAACAGGGAAACTGATGGAGAAATGGAGGGTGAGATATCTTGCAGTTCCATACATCCACTTTCAGGATAAATTGTGGACAAACAAAGTATTCAAGCATGTAGGTTTAAGCTCTATAGAGGAAAAAAGCCACAGATTTATAAATTATTTTAAAAAATTCATTAAGCACATGGTCATTTAATGGGATTTTAGGGTAAATCATGAAATTGATTTTGTGTCTCCAGCTGTATCAACAAAAAGAGAAGAGAAACAACCATGTTTCTACACCAGAAGTAATGTTATTAATAGAAGACCATTACAACATTTGAAACATTCAAATAACTTTTTAGCAAGTATTAATCATTAGGGTCCTAGTGGAATTGATAGAGTTGTATGACTATTTATACCATGAGGTATATGCTCTTATTGCATCATCCTGTAATGACATATTCATAGAATTTGTGCAGCTGGCAAATGTTGTCATTTGAGACTTACACTCAGCTGAGATAATTTACTAGGAGTTGCTCTTCTGGGACACAAAGACCTTCAACAGTTTGTCTTATGACATTATTTTTATGTGCCTTTATGAGACGCTGTGTAGGATTCATGTTACCATAACTTTGGCAACTAAAATGTCGTTCATTGTTCTAAGTTCCTTTACATCACTGAAGTGGAATAGATGGATATTATCTCTTGGAGATGTTGAACTCTAGACAGAGATTATTTTATTGCAAAATAGGCCTCTGGGACACATCAGATTGTCTGTTAGAAGCTGGAAGGGTGCCTGGAAATAAGGGGGGTCTAGAGTGTGAATCTGGGTTTTATCATCTCTCCTTTAGCTATCTGAATCTGGATAAGACAATTCCTGGAATATCTCCTCTTTTCTTCATTTTCAAGAAAATCGAAAAACAGAGAACTGAGAACTCACTGTAGAAAGAAATATACATTGCTGAAGGGCAGTGACTGGAAGGTGTATGGAGGGGCAGAAATGTAACGCTTTGGGGGAAACATGTTTCAGGAAACTGTGGAGCTGGTGGGTAGCTGGAGGGCCTCTTTGAGAGACTGCTGTTCTGACATAAAGCAGAGGATGAAATTCAGTAGAACTAACACAAACCACCCATGTGCCTCATTCAGCCAGACTGGTGGACATATACTATTTTACAGAGGTCTTTTAATTTTACTGGGAGATTAGCTGTTATTTGTTGTTCCTCTGTTGTCTTAGAAATAGGATAGTAGCATTGCTAAAGTAATATGCTGTAAAGGTGTCTCCCTGTATAGATGTTATCTATTGAAAATCAAAATGCAGAAGAGCTATCGTGTACACAGTTCTAGATATGGAGTTTGGCTCTATAAAGTATCTTGTTTAATCTATTTCCATGTTGGAGGTCTCTTGTTTAATCTCTGTTATGTCAAATAAAAGGAAGGCAACTGCTACAGCAGTGGTCACAAACAACCTGCAGCATATGCAATAGTTACGGTTTTATTTCCTGTGCAATGAACCTTTTAAAACATGAGGAGTCTGTTAGCTGGAAATGGCCGATGTTTTTCTGTAATTCACAAAAGGGACACATTGTGCTTTGCCTCTTGATTCTTCCAGTTTTGTGGGTTTTCTTTAACCCACAGTAAAAAACACAGTATGATACATAATACATAGGTGCAACAACCCAACCTTTGGTACAACAATTTAACCTAAAGTTCACTGAAATAAATAGAAAAGACTGTTGCTAATCAGTGCTGAAACAGATCCCTAATTTAGTACTGGGCCCCAAGAATAACCGAGTTTTCATTTTGGGGGGCAAGTAGTCAAATCAGTGTGTGGAAGAATTGCACCTTATAGACACAGCATAATCCACAGAGGATAAGAGAACCATGAGTAATAAGCAGCAGGATTTATAAGAATAAATCTTATCAGACAAATTTGATTGCTTCTTCTGATGGCATTACTGAATAAGCAACTGAAAGGAAAATGGCAGACCTAATATAGTTTGACTTCAGTAAAGCATTTGATATAACATCCATGAAATCTCATACAATTAATTCAGATTGACAAATATGTGGACTGTCACATGGATTGAAGATTAGCTCAAAGGCCATAAACAAAGAATATTGATGGATCAAGTTGAAGGGAGATGCATAGCCATTTGCTGCAGTGCTGGTGCTAAATCAAGACCTGTTTAACATCTTCATTCCTTAGAAAAGAGAATGAGTCAGCTCATTAACAAAATTTACCTATGACATAAATTGGGAGGAGCTTTGAATGCCCTTATGGAGAAAGAATAACACGTCTCAGAGATTGATGTGATAAAGTAATAAATAAATTATAAAAGTGCAAGGCAACACCGCTGGTAAAATGTGAAGCAAATATTGAATGAGTATTTAACAATCTGGAAAAGGTGAGATAATAAAATGCAATTGTGGCAGATAATGGGCACAACTTGAAAGGGCAACAAAAAGGGCAAGCGAAGTTATAGGTGCACAAGTATTATTGCCTCATAGAATAAAGTGATACTGTAATATTTCAGAAGAGTCATTTAATTTTGATCACAGAAACAGACCTAGACTATACAGCTCTGGTGTTCAAAGCAAAAAATTGGGTTCTTGGAACGATTAATGAAAGGAACTGGAAAAAACTGATGTGATAGACAAATGGTCAGATACAGTGAACAAAGATTAAAATGGATAAACTGTAATGAGCTAGATCAAACACACTGGTTTTGTACATCTATTGAAATACCTTTCTGCCATGAATTTAGTAATCAATATGAAGAAGCTTAGAGTGTCTGATAATATTGCTGTTCATGTATATTTAATTAACAAATAGAAGGATACCTGGTGGTTTCTGAACATCGTATGAGTACAAATCTCAAGGATGAAGAGGAGTTTTGTGGCATGCAGAAACATATAAACAAGAACAATGGGATGAAGGTGAGAAAAATACTATTAAGATGATTATATGCAACATTTACTTACCATATTGGAAGTGTATTGTGAGGGAGCAGCACTGCATACACTATATATATTTGTTTGCCTTTCATCTTTGTAGCAGCATACTAAAGTTGTAGTGAATTTTGTTTAAGTGAAAGTTTCCTTTAGTGGGAAGGGTGGTAGAGGGATAAAATACTTGGGACCATACCATCTCCCATATGCAGAGTCTTTACCACCCCAGATGGCACACCAACTGCCAAGTCCCAGAAATACTACTGAATTATTACCTTCCAAACATGAAACAGACTAAACCAGCAAAGCATATAATAGACCCTCCCACAAATGCTTCCAAAATTAAGATGAGGTGCCTCTTTTTATATACAAAGCCCAGATGGTACATACAAACCAACTGTGAACTACATTGCTAGTGTGATGTTTACACCTTACAAAAATGTACACTGGCATAACAAACGGCCTCTATTTACAAATGGGAGACTGAACAAGTGAAAGAGATGCAAAGTTTTTCAGCTTGTATTGAAGATGTTTGGCAAGATAGACTGGCTATCACTCTGTATGGCCATTCTTGTACAAAAATCAGGTGCAGATCAAGTTTTGCCCAAGTAGGAACATTTAAAATAAAAATACAATATCCTTGCAGGGAATTTTACTCCAGCAGTAAACACCTGATACACTTGAGATCAATGTCTTTGTTGAGTAAGTAGAGGGAAAAAACAAAATTGCAAGGACATGATTTTTAGTCTAACATTTGAGGAAAATTAGGGTTTAATGTTTGAACCAATTTGTCAGATTCTCTTTGATATGTGTTAAATCCATTATCTAGTTTCAAGGGAGAGGTGAGGAGGTTTAAGGACTAATGTCAAATAAAAGGAACCAGGCAGATCCATGGTTTCACCACAAGTGGCACTAGCTGGTATATTTTCTGTGCAGATTCTTTATAGCTCTCAGTATGCAAACTACAAATGAAGCTTTCCCCATGAAATTTATAAGTTATTTCTCAGTCTTCCTTTTTCTCTTTCACCCTTTCCCTTTTTCCTTTTCTTCCATTTCCCTTCTCCCAGTTGTTCTTGTGAATATTTTGATGCTATTAGTGGGTAAAGTCAGGCTTCATCCATAATGTAATTAATTTTAAAAGTCAGTTAGGGATAAGGCACAACAGTCAGGAGCCTGGATTAGGTAGTTTTTTTGGTCTTAGCAGAAAGCCATGAAGATAAAAAGGTGTTATCTGAGCTATGCTAGAATTCAGTGAAAAGAAAACATTCACCACCACATCACTGCTCTGCTTCTGATATTATATATGTGGCTATATGAAAGTTAGGACAGCTTCTAGGAGGGTGAGTGGTCAATTAGTAGCATTTTCTTTTGCAATTTGATAAAAGCAATGACATATATATTGCTGCTACTGTATCAGTAAAACATGACAAGTTCTGATGATCAAATCAGGGTTTTTTCTTTAGCTCATTTAGTCATATATGCAAAAGATGAAAATTGTAAAATAATGCTGTGGTCATAAGGCTTTATGGGAGGCTGCTAAGGGTGGCTGTAGAAAAGAAGACTAGATTTGTCCTCATTTTTTGAATTACATGTATTCAGACATGTGACAGCATGTTGTTGACTGGTACTTCTGCGATAGGTCTGGTTAAGTAGGAAGGTACACCCATACATGATACACATTTAATTCACACTTTTCTGTACTTTTAAGTATATCAGCTTAAATAACTTCAGCTTGTCTGAACAAATTTGATCCATGTGTCATAACATCTGATGTTACTGGAGCTTAGGTAAGCTGTCTGCTTACCTAATTGCTGAACATTTTGGGTTCTTTGAGCATAAAGGTCATATCTTCATGCAGCGACTTCAGTGGATGTACACCAATTTATGCCAACTGAAAAAATGGTCTTAAAGATTTTTGTGGCCAGGATTTGTCATAATAAAAGACTTGGCAAATCTGAAAGTCATTATTTTAATGGCACTGCAGACAGCTATTGTTAAACATGGGGCACAGTTCTAGGGTAATTGTGATATTATAACATTACTTTACAATTCAACTTTTCTCAGCTTTAAATTACCATCATTGGAAAGTGTTTGCCTTGTTCTCATCTAGTCAAGTATCCTACACAGAAAGTGCAGAACAACAAGAGGAGCTCTGCACATCCAGACATCATGTTAGTACTTTTTCTGTTTAAAAGCTCCACTTAGGAATAAGTCAGCAGATAGTTCTGTGAGAGTTCATGGTGAAAGGATTTTGCAGCATTCTGTACTATTTTGCCCTGGGCAGCATCTGCTTTTGTTTATGTGTAAAAGTACCCACTGGCTGCAGCTGTGGTTAAAATTGATGGTGAGAGTGAGGGAAAACCAGGAAAACTGAGACGTATTTAGAAACTGGTACCTATTTAAATGGGAGTTTAAAATGGAGACTGCAGGGGGTGATATAGCATATATGTCAAACTCTTAAGACTCTTGTTTTAAACACGAGTCATATGTCAGCTGGTACGGTGTCTTTTTGGCTTGTAGACTGCTTTTTAAGAGACATGAAAACCCAGCTCACACTAGGATCGTGCCTAGCATTGAGGTCCAGGCTACATATCCTCATAACAAGTGACTCAGACAAGGAAGAGAACATTTCAGGACAATGTCTACCAAAGGAAGCCTGGTGTACTGAATTGTGAAAAACTTCTAAGGATCTGTGGTTTTTAGAGGTATATAAGAGAGCAGAGCTTGTGTGTGAAATGGAAGGGTAAAATCACAGCTGGTCATGTAATCCCTTGTGATGGGACTGGCTAGAATTGCATGTCTTTTTGTCACCGGTTTAGGTGTGATGTTTAAGTGTTATCTGAAACAGCACCTGAAGTCATAACCACCACAATGAAAAGAAGGCTCAGAAGGAGCAATGTATTACTTGGAAAATATGAGGATGTGAGATTTTGAGTTTTGCAGGGAAGCTTTCAGGTTTGGTTTGGTTTATCTGAACTTATGGGCTCAAAAAGAGTCAGCTTTTTTTTTTTTTTTTTTTTTTTTCTCTTTCTTTGCTATTT
>NDXB01013909.1:132612-142979 GCA_002631895.1 Agapornis roseicollis
TTTTTTTTTTTTTTTTTTAACTCAGCTTCTGAAGCTTTATGGGGAGATTTATTTGTCTCAGCACAGCTCTACAAGAGTAAACTGAATTGTTGCTTGTTCATGCATCCTGATTAAGGATCTTACCGTCAGTTCTGTTTCTCTCTGCTGAGGCTTGAAGTATTGGTATTGAGTACTTGCTATATCATCATGGTACTGTTTGTTTGAAATTGAGCTTGGAAAATGCAGAAGAAACTGACAGGCATTCTGGCAAGTCCTGAATTGCTTTTCAGTTCAGCTGTGTTCACTGCCAAAGGGAGGAGTCCTTAGGGGGAGATATGATTAGCAGCAAAATATCCTGGCTTGTCTTAAACATAGCAAGAATGACTGTAGGTGCACAAAAGTGTGCCTCACTGTGCTAAAGGGACACATGTTAAACCTGTTAAAGGGATACATGTCTACAACTGAACTTGTACTGAACATTTGGCCACTATTCCTGTTTGCAGGATAATATGGGAATGGCTTTTCTCCATTCATTTACCAAAAATCTTACAAAACAAAACCCATCTGCTTATGAATGCAGATGTCTGATATTTGCCCCAGCTATTCTCCCAATCCATTTATGGACATTTAGAGCTTCAGGCAAGTAGTGAGAGAAACGCCATGAAACTGAGTTGGCCAATCACACACTTTGAATAACAAATAATTCATATTGAATAGTTAAAGACATAATTAAATAAAAAATTTGCATCAGGCAACTGAATTGAAAAATGTTTGTACAAAGCACTTCAATGACTTAAGCAAAATGAACACATTTATGGGGACCATAATATTTTTAGTAATTATCTGCCAACCAAAAAAAGTGTCTAACTTATTAACCAAAATGTTTCCCAAGAATAGTTTGCCCAGGTCTAGTGTGAAATGACATATTGAATTGAATTCCATGCTGAATCACCCCTTTGACAGAAAATGGCTTGCAGCTACTAAAATATCCCTGGATAATCACAGAGGTCAGAAGCTGTGATCTTTGTTTGTTCCATGCCTATTTACGGTTTGCTCCCACTGCAGGTTGTCAGGGCTTTAAGTATCTGCTCTACTTAAAATACGAAAACCAGAAGCCTCCATATTTGACACTGTGAAAACTCCAACTATCTCCTTTTTTCTCCTCACTTAGTCAAATTGTCTTCTTAACATAGGAAAAGATCCTAACCCATTCAATGATTCATGCACCTCCTACGGTGTGGAAATCTGAACGATATCTAACTGTGTCACTTGCCACATTGTTTCAATGAACTTTTCTCATTTTCTGTATATTTGTTTCTATTTACAGAATTTGTCAAAATTACAGTACAGAAGTACTGAATCTAAGCACATAAAAATGCTTAAGTTACTTTGGGAGAATGCATTCTGGTCATTTCTCTCTTCTAGTCCTTTCAAATCTCCTCAGGGTTGGTAACTCTTTTCTTTTTTTATTGAATGTGCTTTTCTTTCCTGCACCTCCATTTAATCTGAGCAAATTTGATAGCCATGGGCATTTTGTTTTATTTTTACCATCTGTTTTCCATTTTTATTAAATAGTTATAGTTTATTGTTAATTGAAATTGCAAATTGGCTATATTATGTTTATGCTATAATAATAGCATCTGGACTTAAAACTGTGGGAGAGATTGCTTCCCAACTGTTTTCACTATGTATGGGCCTATAGCCTTAAAATTACACCTGTCCTACTGGGGATTTCCTCCCCTTCGTGTTGATATCTCAAATAACCAAGGTTTTGTTTGAAAAATAAAAGCTCTCCCTTTCTGTTCAAGAAGAGAAAGGTTAAGGTTTCAGTACAGTAGCCTCAAACATTTTGAAACAATAAAAGTCTCTTGCAGTAAGATGAGATCTTTCAGGGCCTTATCCAAAACCTCCTCCTTATTCCTGGAAAAAGCCAGCTATACAAGCAACGTATGCTGAATTGCAAATATCTGCAACCAGGCTTGAGAGAGGTTTTATTCTGTACTCTTTGATAGTCCAGCATACTATTTCTAGCAACATTAGAGAGGTATTAGTGTGACTTGAGGGGCTATTGAACACAGTAAACTTCCCCAATGTATCACAATTACAGGAACACCTGTTCTAAGTAACATTCTGCTGATCCACCATGAGAATTTGGTGCTCAATAGCCCTCAAAATTTCTCATTTCTTTCCTGTGGTGAGGTGCTTTAGCAACTTCTCTCTGGACCATAATAGAAAACTCTTAAGGTCAATGGTTCAATACCTCTTAAAGGGCATTCTACCCTTTCTCCCTCCCCACCATTTCTTACTAATAGTGCTTTCTTGATGTACTTACAATTCTTTGCTTACCAGTGTCTGCTTCTTCATGTCTCTGCTTTGTTGTGCAGAACTGAGGAACAAAGGAAATAAAGGGGCCTATAGGGATGCTGGGGAGGGGCTCTTCATTAGGGACTGTAGTTACAGGACAAGGGGCAATGGGTCCAAACTTAAACAGGAGAGGTTTAGCTTGGATATAAGGGAGAAATTCTTTCCTGTTAGGGTGGTGAGGTGCTGGAATGGGTTGCCTAGGGAGGTTGTGAGTGCTCCATCCCTGATGGTGTTCAAGGCCAGGTTAGACAAAGCCTTGGGTTTGAGGTGTCCTTGCTTGGCAGGGGGGTTGGAACTAGATGATCTTAAGGTCCTTTCCAACCCTAATTATTCTATGATTCTATGATATGTAGGAAATCAGTTACTGGTATAGTCTACATTAAAGTGCCTACATGTTATAAGGAAGGAAGGAGAATTTATAGGAGAAAACAAATTTACAAAGAAAATTGTGAAGAAAGGAATTACTATGAAATAGGAGCTTGGTCCTGACAAATTTGGAGAAATCCCATGATGTGGATGAGAGCTCTTATTCTGTATGGAGCTTGTGCGAGATACCAGTTCTTTACACATTAATGGTCAAGATTAAACCCTACATTCTAGGTATATTCTGTGTTGCTCCATGTGTCATTCAGGTCTCAAAACAAAGGGCCAAGCTTTCAGAGACAAGGGTGTTAATTGTTGAGTGATATTGAAAATTTCTCTTTCCTTCTCATATGTTGCAGATTCAGCTCCTGCACTGAAGTATTCTGGCTCATGCCCGGAATATTAAATTTAGGGTTGACCTATCCTTTTGGTATGAAGTATAAGAGAAAACTGGTAACAAAAACATTTATCAAAAACATTAGGAAAAGATTCACCATAAAAATGTCTATAAAGAGTACATGCAATGAAGGAGACTGGCCTTTCTTATGTTATCTTGGGCAAAATCCTCCACTTTTTGTTTTTCTTCCCATCCTTTGTCTTGAGCTTGCTTATTTGTGTAGAAAAGATTTGGGGATAAAGACTGACTTTTTCTGTGTGTTTGTACACTATCAAACATGAATCTTACTTGGTCTCACAATGCACTTTTTGCAGTTAGTATCTTATATTACTAGATGAAAGGTTTGAGAATGGATAACTGCAGAAAAATGAACCAAACATCAAAAGATGCATTAAAAGCAATAAACAGGCACCCTTGGTGGGCACAAGCACCTGCCCTTTCAGTGCATGGCAAAAATCACTTATTTTGCCAGCTGTAACTCTAAAGAAAATGGGCCCCAGACTGGAGCTGAATGAGATAAAAATAGCAGTTTATCCAACAGATGTCACCCTTTTTTTCTCTTCCCAGACATTCTGTAGACAGGTCTGGATTTGAGCTAAAGTATTCAGAATTTTTAATGGTGTGAGGAAAGGTTTTTGTTTGTGAGATCCTTTTAACCTGCTAGGGTGTGAAGGATTTGGTGAATCACCTTGCCTTGTTCTTTTAAGGAAGAGGGAGCATATCAGGTGAGAATACTGAGTTCAATATTCAAAAGGAAAATTAATATTTTCTTGGACATTCCCATCCATAAAAGGTCAGGGGTAAAGATTATAAAGATATGTCCCTCTTTGACTGGAAAAGGGATAAAGCTAAGAAGTCATGAATCATTAATTCATTTNGGGAGCATATCAGGTGAGAATACTGTGTAAACCTCTACTGAGTTCAATATTCAAAAGGAAAATTAATATTTTCTTGGACATTCCCATCCATAAAAGGTCAGGGGTAAAGATTATAAAGATATGTCCCTCTTTGACTGGAAAAGGGATAAAGCTAAGAAGTCATGAATCATTAATTCATTTTTTGATGACAATAATCCCCAAAACATAAGCAGCAAACAACATGATATGAAGACATTTTCTCTAAGCTTCTCTGAAAAGCTACCAGACAGATTTAAATTGATTTTATAATTTGTCATACATAAACTTAATGAAAAGCTTTCCTCTTGTGACTATGACAGAAACAATAGGTATTACTAAGTTACTGTGCTTTTTTTCACTGTCACTTGAGTCATCTTCAGTTACCAAACTGTAGTCATGAAACTGTAGCATGTTTAAGACTACTATGTCCTAGAATCCACTGATCTGTGCAGTTGCTGTCACACTGGAGAAGGCAGTCTTTGACTTGACATTAGTTTCTTGTCCTTCCATATTTTATATGACACGCTGTCTTTCCCTTTGCATTTTGTTTGCAGGATCATAGTATTTTAAAGAAACAGAAAACATCTTGTTGGGCTGTCAGTCATTGACTAGTCTTTGAAGACTTCTCTTCTGTGCAGGGAATCATAACAGCCACCACTTCAGGTTTGTTGGCTTTTCAAGCATTTCAGTGTAAGTATTATATGAAGTTTCATTTGGCTTCTCAACACGGAGCAATACAAGAATGCAATGGAAGACCAGCATGTGTAACTTCTAAGAGGAGGTAGTTAAGTTAGAAGTTAAGATTTTAGTCAGGCTTTTTAATTTCTGGGTTTGATTCCTACCTTGTACACCATTTTCTGTGATGCTATCACCTTGTGCTTTTCAATATTTCTAGGAGAGATAAAAAAATTCTATAATTTATTTAAAATTAATATATATAATATATTATATATATTATATATAATATATATAATATATATAATTTAAAAATTACTCTCACAACTCCTCTCTTTAGAGAACAAAGCACTTACATGATGAGCATTAGTCTTTATGGGGATGTGTAAGGGATCTATGATGAAGCAGCTACTCTTTCCTAGCCTCTGTAACCTGAGAAAAATAGTTTCCTATGTTAGAAAACACTATGACCATAAAAACGGGGATCTTTATAGAGCCTATGTTGAATTCCTTGTTAGTTTCTAAACTCTCTTATGGTTCTGTAAAAATCCCAGCCAAATTCATTAGTGTCCAGGTCTGCTCAGAAACAGTAGTGATGGAAAATAATATGGTTATAATTCAATATGTCTTGGGTGGGGTAGGGAACGCTTTTTAATTTCCCTTTACTGCTGGTGATGGACTTTTGCAACTTCACCTGTCTGTGATACTGATCCCAGCAGTCCCAGGCTCTAACAACAAATGGCTTGACTTGCAGAAACTTTCCATTTCCTCTGGGGAGGAGCACAAACTTACAGCATATTTTAAGCTGTTGTTCGATTTTCTGAAGGGAGAAAATTGTCTCTAGGCACAAATTAGTGCTACCAGTGGAAGATGGAGTTCTTCTGTTTATATACTAATGTGCAGCAATTATGATAAAACAAAACTCATTCTGAAATTCTGCTGTAACTATGGTAACCTACATTCAATGTATTCCATTAAAAATATAAAAAAGGCCTCCCAGCAGGAGAGAGTAAATATTATCTATTATTGATTGATGAAGGATTCAGACTGTGAAAAGTGGTTAATATATTTTTTGCGATGATTTGTTAAACCTTCCTCTTTATTGATGGTCTAAATAGCATCAGATAGTTATCATTAATTTTCACATCTATTTTGAATCATTTGCTTCCTTGATTAGAAGGTCCCTGTTTTACAAAGGGTTTCTAAGAAATTCCTTTGTTAACTTTCTCTTATCTGTTTTCTAGACTGGGATATTTCCATTAGTATTTGACTGAATTTTGACAAAGAGTTTGCAACCCCAAATGTAGTTGGATCTTTTTAGCTTTAATAATAATAAATCCTCAAGGATTCAGCTGCTTAATGAGGAATAAACAAGTTGTGCAGACATTCTATTGCTTTACTTGCTAGTTGTTACATCTTCCAATTTATTTAAGTTAAATATTGCAAATTCCCTATAAAACAAAAACTTCTGAAATTCAGATAGCAACAGTAATGTCAAAGCATAATGAGATGTGTATGGCTGGGAATGAGAGCAAAAATTGGTAGCACTGGGTAGGTACAATGACAAAACACTTCCTATGCCCAGAGATTCTGCCTGGCTTCTTACAGCTCCCAGAAGAGATCCATGGACATACCTGCTGCAGAGGGAACCAGGATGGCCATGCTGCAGGGCAGTCCGCTAGGCTGACTAGACCCAGGACATGAGACTGATCTTTTCCTATCAAAACTGTTTCCCATACAGACCTAGTTCAGCTCTCTCCACGGGACTGTTCTCTAGGGAAACTGAGAAGGATTTGCTCTGAGATTTGAACCACTAAATGTGATTTTTGTGTATTAGCTCACATTGCAGTCAACAGAAATTTAATCCATACAGTTAACAGAACCTAGAAAATGGTTCAACTGACTGACAACCTGGGCTGCAAGTCAGCTGCTTGAACATGACCAATTAGAGCTGTTTAAACAGCCTGTGGGTGTCTCACCCTCCAGCTGTTGGTCTAGCAAAGCATTTCTTTCCAGTGTACGTACTGACATATTTGCCTAGTCTTTGAAGCTATCACAGGTACCCTATATCATTTTAAAAGGAATTAGATATCCATATGAACTGTAACATTGACTGGGGCCCTTGACCCCTGCCCAGCATAATGGGAGCTTAAACATATAAGTCATAGATGACAGCTAAAGAAACCTTAATTTCTAGGTAAAGCCTGTTCATGCTATATATTCTATAGCTCCATAGGCATGACATAAGACAACAAGGGAGATATTACACACACCTTTCCAATTTCCTGAATAAAATATTGTGGCTTCTCGACTACATTTTAACCAGACTTTTCCTTCACCTTAAGTGTCTGCAGGAACACAGTTTAGTCAGGTGCATCAGAGCATTACACAAGTGATAACATGTTACTGCATTAGCTGATATTCCTGTAGGAGAGATATCATGGGAGATCAAAAATTATATTGAAGAAGTGTCATGGAGAATTATTTTCTTACTTTTAGATCAAGACTGAAATAACAGGTAGGACTCCGTAAAAAGTAAAATATTGATATTACATCTCCTGTAGAAAAAACTCGGGTTTTCAGCAATGTATTCCATAATTATTCACTGGTGACAGAAATGTTTTTTTTCCGAAAATGGGTTTTCTCTGAGCTATGGCTATAGTAGCACAATACAGCGATTCTTACTCAAATCCACTTAGTTTTATCTGTACCATTTTTGCTTTCTCGAAAGGAGAGAAAAACATGAAAAATAATGATGATAGAATGTGAAAAAAAAAAAACCAACCAACAGACCAACTTTTATTTTATTCTCAACTCAAGCTGTCTGTCTGCTTGTTTGGTTTTGTTGTATGAACTCACTCTGAAGTGATGCTATGGATTACCAGGCTGTTATTCTGAATAAAAAGTGCTGTAGTTAATTCTCTTTTGCTGCAGCTATGGTCCATTATTTCCAATAGCTGTAGGTGTCACTTCCAGTACTGTGACCCATCAGGAAATCTCTCAGGAAACTGAAAGACTTTACACAATTGCCTGGCAAGAATATAATTTACGGGGCAGCAGAAGGTGCAACTGCTTACTGATTTATTTCTCATTCCTTTTGCAGAACTTAAACAAGTACAAGGAGCTGTTCTTTTTCAGCTGTTGTGCTGTCCTTCTGCCACTCCACAGTGAGCTTGAGTGCCCCAAAACAGTATATTCTTCATCCATTAACTTCCTGCTGGTGTTGGAACTTGTGTCAAGATTGCAGTCTTCTGAAGGGCACTGGTAGCATGAAGGGCAGGAAACGTTCATCACCCCAAGGGATTCAGGGATGAAAATAGAGCTGGAAAACATAAGGATGAAGTAAGATGTGGATGGAGAAAAGAAAGAAGAAGCAACCAGTAGTGAATATCCAGGATTAGATATTCTGCAAATTGACTACTGAATAGTTAATTCATTTTAGTTTTTCTTGTGTACTTTCATTATTTAAAAAAACCCTTTTTGGTCTCTTGTGTACTTTCATTTAAAAAAACCTGTTTTTGGTATCCACAACAATAATTACAAATGAGACATACATATTTCAGAGCTATTGATTTGTTTACACCACTGGGAAATATCTATCTACTATGTAAGAATTTATGCTGCTCATACTCAGATAACACAAGGTGATGAAAAGAGTACTTCTTATACCTGTCTTTCAATGCTGGGAAATGATCTTCTAAAGCTGAAAGCCAAGCTTATTACTATTGGGATTCTTGGAGCTGGACAAACAACTTGTAAATAGTATCTTTCTTGGCATGCTTTGGCTTTCTGTTTGAAAATATTTTAAAGGGCTATGTTTTTTTTTTTTGTCTTGTCTTCCCTCCCACCCCCCAGTATATTCACTATTCTGTCATTTTTTGAGCATTTAGTGATTTGTGAAGTTTGTTGTGAATATGTAATAAACAAAGCAGCACCTCTCTACTGGTCTGTGCATTAATATGTATATTTTTGTTCCTTAAATTTGAATGCAGCTGTTATTTTTCAGTGGCAAATAAAAATACACTTTCCATAGATATTTCATAAATTATTCCTCTGAATACTCCTTACTATTTCCTATTTTTGTGTTAGGTACTAGCTTGAGGTATGCAGAAAACAATTGCAAAAGGACAAGTAAGTAAGGGCCAAATTAGTTTATAATACTATTTACAACTCAAGTTTTTAAAGTTTTTTTTGATCTATGTTTATATATTATGGCTGTCAAGTAATGGCTGGGTCTGTAATAATGCTTTCTAGTATTATTATGGATTTGGTTGAAAGAATAGAAACTAAGATTACCAATGTCTTTACTTTTTCAGGACTTCTGTCAGTTTGGATACCTGCTCCTCAAGTATATATAGCTCCTCAAGTATACTGCTTACACTTGAGGAGCTAACTTGCTCCTGGTGTCTTGACCTAAACCTGTGTTTACCCTTACCTCCTTCAAAAGATACTGTATTTCTTTAATAGATCTGCTGTGTTCAGAAATCAAAATGTACTGCTACTAGAACAAACTGCTACTTACTAATCTAATTTTACCAGCCTCATTTGTTTTCCCCTTTCCACATTATCCAGTACATTCTTTTCTGTTCCAACCGTGCTTCTGTAGCAGCTGAAGAACAATCAGCAGCTATGCTATGTTATTTTAACATTTCATATGACACAAAATTAAGAAATTAAAAATTATTAAAATGTACTACACCATATTAAGAAAGCAAAGAAGAAGGAACAGATTTAAAGTGATCATGAAAATTTACAGTTAATTTCCACAGCTCTTGTAGTAAATACAACATACAGATCTTGATAGACTACAGGATAGCTCATTAATAAGACAGTACACAGGGAAAATAGTTATTAACATAGCTGTTCCAATATTTTACATTGGCTGCAAATTGCTTGAATTAGATTTTATTCTTTCCACCTGACACTTCATGATACTTGGAACTCTTAAAATTTTGTGCATAACACCAGAGAATGCAAACAAGCTATAATATGACCAGGATTACAGAAGAAACAGATTATTCATTTTCACTTACAAAGAGCAGAAACTAGTAAAAAGCTGAATGTTTCTGCCCATTTAAACACCTACCAGAACTGCAGGGGAAGTCAAATTAACATATCAGAATTTTAACATTTTAAGTCACATACAATACAACTTCAAATGTATTTTGCTTTATAGTCCAGTTTAGTTTGAAGTTTTGCATAGTATCTAAAATTAACAGTTTGAGAAACAGACATAAGGATTTTCATTTTGCTCTTATCTGTCAATTTATAAGGGAAGTTAACCAAAATTTATGTGTTTTCATAAAACATTTTGCAGTTTTCTAATGGGCATTTTCTGATCAAAGCAAGTTATACCAGTGGATTGCCAGAAATCTTTTTCTGCAGCCTTCACCCATGTACAGGTCTAAGGAGAGAGGGAAGGAGCACAAATCCCTAGATAAACTCGTCTTATTCATACAGATGTGAAAATAAGATGGTTTTAGTCATTGTGTTTCTGTTCCTTCAAATATCAAAGTCAAACTTCACCTGTACTGGGCCATGTTTCACATCCAACAAAATTTGACCTAGAGAAACAACACTGTCAGTGTGGAATATCATAGGAATGATCAAGATTTCATGAAGGAAAGCCAAGATATGAGAGGATCCTTCCATTTTTTTTTTTTTTTTTTTTAGTGTTGTTTTGTTTCCAAACA
>NDXB01013909.1:143066-153921 GCA_002631895.1 Agapornis roseicollis
TTTTTTTTTTTTTTTTTTAGCACTGTATAGTTTTCCAAGTACATCTTGCCGCTGAAAATATTACCCCTGAAACACTGTTATTATGTTTTTGTCATGAAAGTGAAAAGAGG
Source organism: Agapornis roseicollis (assembly GCA_002631895.1). Classification (NCBI taxonomy): domain Eukaryota; kingdom Metazoa; phylum Chordata; class Aves; order Psittaciformes; family Psittacidae; genus Agapornis; species Agapornis roseicollis. The sequence continues at coordinate 143,177 of NDXB01013909.1, forward strand.
CATAACTCAGAGAGCCTGAGGCAAGAGTGAATTACCAAGGACTTTCTTATAAGTAAGTGAAATATAATTACACTCTTGAATAGGTGAGACAAAATATATTTTGGGTAAAGAAAGGAAGGCAAAAAGATATACGAGACAAATTGGCTGTGCTGTATGTTTATCATTAGGAAGGAAGGTAAATGAATGCATATGAAAGTAGGAACCCAGCCAAGCTTTTACTGCACATCTGAGGACAAGCTTAGTTTGATATTTATAAAAGAAAAAAAAAAAAAAAAAAGAAAAAGAGGAAAAAAGTATTCTGCTGGTGTTTTTAAACTGATGATTACCAAGTTATCAGGCAGATTGCTGATGAGAGACAGTCTGACCATGCAGGGATGTGGGTGAGCTCACATGCCATGCACACAGCCCTGACAATGCATCCCAAACCTGATTTTTATACACAGGATCCATTCCTTAAGGCTGAGATATAAACCAGCTGTTCAGCTTAATGCATTTCACCTAAGGCTGAACTCTTCTTACTCTTTGTATGTCCCTGACTGGGGTAAAACAGAAAATACAGAAAAATAATCTCATTTAACTAGACCACCCATTTACTTCATGTGGTTTAGCTCACTGTGGTGTTCCATGGCAATTTAACCATGTGTGTTCCAAGGTATTTGATACTACATTTTCATACTGGAATTTAGACTAATATCCTTTTCTTGGTTTAACAACTATTGAAGTCGGTGGAGCTTTCACACCTTAATTGTTTAACCTATACAGTCTCATTTCTCTGCTTCCAGACAAAAAGTGGAAAAGTAACTCCCACAGACATTAACTGAGATTACTGGTCTGAAGTCAGATCTATTTGAATATCCAGCAGTAAAAGAAATAATTCACAGGTCAGTAACATGCTGGCACTGCATTCTACTATGACATGATTACCTTTGATGGTTTTGACCTTGCAAAGATAAACTGAAGAGCAGTTAGTGTAATTACAATATGGTAAGCACAATTATGATAAGAAAGAGAAACAAAACAAAATTCTGTTTAAAGATGACTGTATTTCAAAGAGTTGTCATTTTAAAATAAATTTACATTAGAATGTAGTATGTAAATATAAAGTCTTAAAACAAAAAAATTTAAAAAATTACTTAAAACCACTTAGGAAAATTAATAAAATTTAAGAACTGTGATTTGATGAACACATATTTTTCTCAAATGTTTTTTCAGTGCCAGTAAAAACAGTGAAGGCTTCCTACTGAATATAATTTGGATCCTCGAATTCCAGCTGAGGGGAGGAAAATCTTTATGACACACAGACCGTATGATTATAGAGATCATATTATTTAAAGTGATTTGTTTTCTCCTTGACCTCCTCCCCAAATAGTGACACAACAAGTAAAAGCTGTGGTGAATGTGTGCAGACACCCTACTCCTGAGCATTTTTTCTTCACTCATGTTTTGGAACTGTAAACAAACTGTTCAATGAGGTATTGCCAACATCAAAATCTTTTAAGAACTTACAGGTACTGCTTGTATTGGTAAGGAAAAAAATAGGTCAGGACATCATCTGGTCCAATGCCCCTGCTCGGACCTAGCACCACCTAGAACCACTTAGTGCCTGCTGCTCAGATGGCTTTTGAATATCCCCAAGGATGGAGCCTCCATAATCTCCCAGGACAGCCCGTGCCAGTGCTTAGCCACCCGCACAGGAAAAAGCGTTTTCTGAACTGCTGAGGTGAGTAGCTGGAGAGAAGCCACCTTCAACACCTGACCGGGCGGAAGCTCAGCGTCCAGGAGCCTCACCTCAGGGCGGCGAGAGTCACCGAGGCAGCCTCGAGTCCTCGACAGGACTCGCCCAGGAACCGGCAGCTCAGCTCACGCGAGCAGGGACTCACCGGGGGCGGAGCCAGGAGGGGCGGCACCAGCCCTGACTGGGTAAAACCCAGGAGCGCGGTGGGGCAGTTTGTGCGGGATGGGGAGCACTCGGCTATGACCAGGGCCCGGTCTGGGAGCTCTGCTCTGGCTGCCCTGGCGGTGGCAGCGTAGGCACCCAGACAGAGCCGATGAGAGGGAAGGCTGCAGGGCAGAGCTCAGGGTGCAGAGAGTGCCTGCACTGGTCTGGTGAGGGGAGGGTGCACAATGGGCAGGGCTGCACTCGGTGCTCCCAGGTGGAGGTCCTGCTGCAGCAGGGGCTGAGCTGCGGGACGGTGTCAATAGGCTGAAAGGTGTCAGGGAAGCTGAGAGGAGGCAGGAATGCTTGATCGAGGCCCAAACTGTGCAGGGGCCTCAAGAGTCCCATGTAGCTCATGGAGGGAAGAACGAGGCTGCTAACCCAGGAAGTTGGGAAATAGTAACAAAAAAAAGGAGGAAGAGGACAGTTAAAAGCAAAGGGCCTCCTTGTAAATCTGATGTCCACACCCAGAACCACTTTGCAGTTCTGCAGGGGGCTAATGAGGAAATGCATTTGCACCATGAACAACTGGCTGGTGCTCTGATAAAGATCACTATTGATGCTGCCAGAAAAAGTGGCAGACTGTAGGAGTAGGGGACTGTACTTTGAAAGGCACAGAGGCACCCATCTGTCGGCCTGACCCTGTCTCCAGGGAGGTGTGCTGCCTACCTGGGGCAAAGATCAGGGATGTTGCAGAGAGGCTGCCTGCTCTAGTAAGTCCCATGTACTGTTACCCACTTCTAGTGATCCATGTGTGTGCCAGTGATACAGATAGCAGTAGCTTGGAGGCCATAAGGAAGGACTACAGAGCCCTGGGAGAGGTGGTCAGGGGCTTTGGAGATCAGATTGTCTTTTCATCAATTCTCCAGGATAAAGGGGAGGAACTTAAAAAGGCTAGGACAATTGGACAGGATAATAAATGGTTAAAAGAGTGGTGCCATCGTCAGGGGTTTGGGTCTATAGAGCATGGGACTCAATTTGGGAGTCCAGGTCTACAGGAGGCTGGTGAAGCTGGTCTGACAAAGAAGGGGAAGAGTGATTTTGGTAGGAGGCTTGCCAGACTGGTCAAGGTAGCTTCAAACTAGATGTGTTGGGGGAAGGGGGTATCATTCCATCCCAATATACCCAGTCAGTTCCCAGCACCTATAATAAATGCTCTGAGCAATGTAGAGATATTCCAGCCCCTCCAGCCAATGAGCCAGCTTCATTTGGAGCTCGGCTCAGATACCTCTATACAAATGCCTGTAGTATGGGCAACAAATAAGAGTATGATATAATAGGTGTCACAGAAACATGGTGGGATTACTCCTATGACTGGAGTGCTGGAATGGAAGGTTGCAGGCTCTTTTGAAAGGACAGGCCCAGCAGAAGGGGAGGGGGAGATGTTATTTATGTTAGGAATAGGCTGGAGAGTATGGAACTCTCTCTTGGGACAGGTGAGCAGTCAACAGAGAGTTTGTGGGTCAGGGTTAAAGGGAGAACAGCTATGGGGGACATTACTGTGGGGAATTGTTACAAACCGCCTGATCAAGAAGAATCTGTGCCTGAAGCACTCTACAGAGAGATAGGAACAGCCTGATGCTCACAGGCCCTTGTTCTCATGGGGGACTTCAACCACCCTGATATCTGTTAAAGGGATAGTACAGCCTGGCACAAGCAGTACAGGAGGTTACTCGATTGTGTGGAAGACAACTTCCTTCTGCAAGTAATAGAGGAGCCAAAAATGAGAGGTGCCCTGATTGACCTTGTGCTCACCAACACGGAAGGGCTGGTTGGAAATGTGATGCTCCAGGGCAGCCTTGGTTGCTGCAATTATGAGATGTTCAAGTTTGAGATCCTCAGGACAGTGAGAAGAGCGTGCAGAAAGCTCACTGCCGTAGAGAGTAGACATTGACCTCTTCAGGAACCAGCTTAGTAAGGTCTCGAGGCAGGTGTCCCAAGACTGTTAGCTGATATTCAAGGATAACATACTGTAATCTCAGGAGTGTTGTATCCCAAGTAGAAGAAAGTGCAGCAGGAGGGTCAGGAGAAATCCTTGGATGGATAAGGAGCTGCTGAAGAGACTTCAAGGGAAAAAAGAAGATTATAAAAGGTAGAAGAAAGGACAGGTGGCCTGGGAAGAATACAGGGATGTTGTCTGGGAAGCTAGGGACCAGGTTAGGAAAGCTAAGGCCCAGTCAGAATTAAACTTGGCCAGGGATGTGAAAGATAAGAGGAAGGGATTCTATAGGTACATCGCAGATAAAAGACATAGTGAATAAAAGACAGAGTCCTGACAATGTGCGCCCTCTCCAGGAGCTATGAGGAGAACTGGCTACCCTGGATTTGGAGAAAGCTGAGGTTCTGAATGACTTCTTTGACTCAGTCTTCACTGTCAAATGCTTTGATCACACCACCCAAGTCTTGGAAGGCAGAAACAGGGACTGTGAGAATAAGGAGCTTGGACCCTCTATAGGAGAGGATCTGGTTCAGGACCATCTTCAGAACATGAATATGCACAAGTCAATGGGACCTGATGAAATCCATCCACGGGTCCTGAAGGAGCTGGTGAATGAAGTTGCTAAGCCCCTGTCCATCATGTCTGAGAAGTCGTGGCAGTCAGATGACATTCCCAATGACTGGAAAAAGGGAAATATAACCCCCATTTTCAAGAAGGGGAAAATGGATGACCCGGGGAATTACAGACCTGTCAGTCTCATCTCTGTGCCTGGCAAAATCTTGGAGCAGGTTCTCCTGGAAGGCATGCTAAGGCACATGAAAAACAACGAGGTGCTTGGTGGCAGCCAGCATGGCTTCATTTGGGGGAAATCCTGCCTGACCAATTTGGTGGCCTTCTACGATGGGGCTACAGAACTGATGGACAGGGGTAGAGCAGTTGATGTCATCTACCTGGACTTGTGCAAAGCGTTTGACACTGTCCAACACGACATCCTTGTCTCTAAATCGGAGAGACATCAATTTGATAGATGGACCACTCAGTGGATAAAGAACTGGTTGGATAGCCGCAGGCAATTGCTCAATGTTCAGCTGGAGACCAGTAATGAGTGGTGTCCCTCAGGGATCGGAGTTGGGACCAGTCTTGTTCAACATCTTTGTTGGTGACATGGACAGTGGGATTGAGCGCGCCCTCAGCAAGTTTGCTGATGACACCAAGCTATATGGTTCCGTGGATACACTGGAGGGAAGGAATGGCATCCAGAGGGACCTTGACACGCTTGCGAGGTGGGCTGATGCCAACCTCATGAAGTTTAACCATGCCAAGTGCAAGGTATTACACCTGGATTGGAGCAATCCCAGGCACAGCTACAGGTTGGGCAGAGAAGAGATTCAGAGCAGCCCTGCCGAGAAGGACTTGGGGGTGGTGGTCGATGAGAAAATGAACATGAGCCGACTGCAGTGTGCGCTTGCAGCCCAAAAAGCCATCAGTATAGAATCATAGAATAGTTAGGGTTGGAAAGGACCTTAAGATCATCTAGTTCAAACCTCCTGCCATAAGCAAGGACACCTCACACTAAACCATGCCACCCAAGGCTTTGTCCAACCTGGCCTTGAACACTGCCAGGGATGGAGCACTCACAACCTCCCTGGGCAACCCATTCCCGCATCTCACCACCCTAACAGGAAAGAATTTCTTCCTTATATCCAATCTAAACCTCTCCTGTTTAAGTTTGAACCCGTTACCCCTTGTCCTGTCACTACAGTCCCTAATGAAGAGCCCCTCCCCAGCATCCCTATAGCCCCCCTTCAGATACTGGAAGGCTGTTAGGAGGTCTCCATGCAGCCTTCTCTTCCCCAGGCTGAACAGCCCCAACTTTCTCAGCCTGTCTTCATATGGGAGATGCTCCAGTTCCCCGATTATCTCTGTGGCCCTCCCCTGGACCTGCTCCAACAGCTCCATGTCCTTTTGATGTTGAGGACACCAGAACTGCACACAATACTCCAGGTGAGGTCTCACGAGAGCAGAGTAGAAGTGCAGGATCACCTCCTTTGACCTTCTGGTCACAATTTTTTTGATGCAGCCCAGGATACGATTGGCTTTCTGGGCTGCAAGCGCACACTGCAGTCGGCTCATGTTCATGTTCTCATCGACCACCACCCCCAAGTCCTTCTCCACAGGGCTGCTCTGAATCTCTTCTCTGCCCAACCTGTAGCTGTGCCTGGGATTGCTCCAATCCAGGTGTAGGACCTTGCACTTGGCATGGTTAAACTTCATGAGGTTGGCATCTGCCCACCTCACAAGCATGTCAAGGTCCCTCTGGATGCCATTCCTTCCCTCCAGCGTATCCACTGAACCACACAGCTTGATGTCATCGGCAAACTTGCTGAGGGTGCACTCAATCCCATTCTCCATGTCAGGGACAAAGATATTAAACAAGACAGGTCCCAACAGCAATCCCTGAGGAATCTTTGACCTTCACATCCCCAACAAGCTCCTCATTCTTTGTGAGCATAAGGTCCAGCAGAGCACCTCATCTCATTGACTCCTTTATCACTTGGAGGAGGACATTATCATCAATACACTCCAGGAACTTCCCAGATTGCTTATGTCCAGCAGTTTTGTCCCTCCAGCAGATATTTGGGGTAAGGTTGAAGCCCTGAAGACCAGGGCCTGTGGACATGAGGCTGTTCCTATCTGTCTGTAAAGGACCTGATAAAGAAGAACTGATTGAGTCCTTTGGGTTGTCAGTAGAAGAGCTCTCTGTTAACAATATAGATGACGTCTGGAGAAAGGGTGCAGTGACTGAAAGTTGCTGACCAGCAGTAAGAGATTAAATGTTCTCTGAAAAATGCCATTTTCTGTAAGGCAATTCAATAATTTCATTTTGTAAGTTTCAGTGTCATGAAGACACATACTTTGCTCATTCTACAAATAAGTTTCACACTTTGACAAAGAAAACATTACTTTTGTGATTTAACCCCCCTTCAAACCCTATATTGTCCATGTAATTTATTCATTCTGGCAAGGCAAATAAAAAAACAGTCTTTAAACTTCAGTGTAATAAGAGTGGAACCCAATCTAAAAATAAATTACAGACAGAATTTAATTATTGCTTTTCTTTGCATGATTTGCTCCCTAGCCCCTTTGCAAACTTTCTAACACATTTAAATTCTTCTTTTATCCTTCATCTGTTGACATTATTTACATACAGAACTCTGATGTGTTTACCATACAATTAGAATAGATCTTCATTTTAATTAAATATCAATTCAGGATCACAGCTCCAAGCTATTTGTCAGCACTGATAGTGATCAATAGAAGGAGGTGCTGAACAAAGAAGACAAATAGATTTTCTGAGTAGTCAAATATTTTTCATTTTTCCATGTACTCCATTTTTAATAGAGGATGAAGAGATTAAACTTCTTGCATCCTTTTATTTATTTTGTGGCACATATTTAGAAAGTTGAAATCAAAAGCTAATTGCCACATCATTATGTTTAATCGACATGCTACCTTTTTCTTTGTAACTCACCATGACAGCTTCGTTTACTGCAATGTGGTGACTGCCTGAACCAGGAGTAGAACTTTCAGTAGCTGTGGACAAATTCCTAAAAACACATACCAGTTAGGAATTTGGTGTTCACACCAGGCCTTATGGGACTATGTATCCACTGCCTTGCTGCTGCAAAATTCACGTCACACAACCTTGTAATTTATAGCTTAAGTATATACTGCATTCAGTTTATACTTATTTATTTTTATGCTGATGTAATTTTTGAACTTCTGTAGTTCTTTCATCCATTGGCATCTATCCCTTCATGATACATTTAAGTTCACATCCACTCTCAGTCTTCTTTTACTGTTCTGAATTATCAAGGTTATTTTTATTCTTCCCTCTTGATGTAATGTCTGATTTCTGCTCCACATCCTAGTAGTTCTCTGTCCTTAAATTTAACTGCATTGAGTGTGAATGAACAAGGTTCAATGAGGGTTAGTACCTTCAAACACATGGCTACATCCTCATCAACAGTGAATATGTTTTAGCAGGTATATGTTTGCATCACAGTTACTTTTTCAAATTTGCATTGAATTGGAAACATATTTCATATTGTGTGACTGAATATTATATCCCATACCTTCTTTTATGTAATTTCTTAGTATTTGGTTTGTTCACACTATAGAAATTCTCACTGTTGGTCCCAGAATGTATAATCTTCCTTTTGCACTGTTAGATTTTTATCTATCTCCTAATTATCCCTCCCACCCTCTCCCTTGCGTGTTTTCTAGCTTCCCCTTCCCTCCCTCCCTCCCATCCTTCCTCGTTTTATCCTTCCTTCCTTATTTCCCTTTGTTAGGCCTTTATTTGTCTGTCCATATCAACATCCATATGAAAAAATAGTAGTAAAAACTTACCTTGCAATGAAAATGGATTTCTGCATTCAATGTATTCCAAGTAGTGATTACAGACATTTATATGCATGAAAGATAATTTCACACTTTGTAAGACATTATTCCTCAGCAATTAAATTGCATGTAAGCACTAAATTTTAAGTGTCAGCACGTCTTCAGTTTGAAATCTTAAATTTTAAGACATTCAATTTTAAAATGCCTTTATTTTGCAAGAGAAATGGGCTGAGGAACAGAAGAAAGAGAAACACAGTAGAAGTATTTATAATAGTAACCTGAAGTAATAGTTGGTAGTAGACTATAGTTCTGTAGAGAGGTTGGGAGTTTAAACAAAATATGAAGTTCCCTATTAGAAAGGTCTCTTTCCCTTGTAGTAAATTCAAATCTGTGTTTAAATTTTAGACTTAGACATTTTAACAATGTTTGCACTTTTAACAGGCCCAAATTTTAACAGAACATTTCTAATAATTAGTTTGTATTTTACTCTTGTGTCTTTTAAATGTCATTTATGTTTCATATAGGCTATTCTAGTAGTGATACCTATATGTAGGTGTTATGTACCTATGTACAAATATAATTTCTGTATGTATAAGTGCATGCATATGAATGGATGTGCTAAGAGATGTTTATGCAGAAAGTTTTTTTCATTTTTATTATTTAGGGCTTCAGGTAGTGACAAATGAAATGGATGTGAGAGAGGAATTGAAAAGACAATTGAATGAAGGGGCAGAAATGGAGTGTCAGTTAGTAGCTAACTAGTCAAATTTTCATTTAGCAAAGCTCTGGCTGAGGAGCTCAAGATCCTGTCCTGCTAAGCCAAAAGGTATTTATTTCTTAAAAAAGTATATTTGATGTAGCATATACAGTGGTGCTGTGATATGTGTACAGTTCACTCTTCCTGCAAAGAGTATGATTGAAATTCTTTTATGGCTCATTAAATATCTTCTACAAGCCAGCTCTTTTATCTGTGTCAAATGGTACTCCACTTCATATATAAATACCATATTCTTATGTGAATATTTCCATGTCCAGTTTTATCATTCACATTTCCATGAGTATCCAAATGTGTGAACTAGTACTTTTGCAGTACATTTTCTTACAGAAAGTAGATGTCGGAATAGGGAAGCCTGAAAGAATCCAGATAAGCGAGGAAGACTGTAAGAAGTTAACTTTTAAGTTTACAATATTTGCCCAGATTTTAAACCAGTAACACTTAATCAGACCCCACTTTGATTTCAAAAAGTTAATTATTTCTTAAGATGTGTTACTGCAAAGTCACTCCTTGTTGTAACATTGTAAAGATCAAAAATGTTGGGTTGCAACAGAGTACTCTTAAATGTATTTTTAGGCATAACAGGATAGACTATGAGTGATTAGGAATGTTCAGTGTTTAAAAGTTGTGAATGAAAATCCAAATGATAGTCTAGTTGTCTTTATAGATCTATATAAATTAATTCAATCAGAATTTTATGTAGTGACAAATAATCTGGAGACTTAATCGCTACCTAAATTTTCACAATAGAATTGTAATTTATATTAACTTTGTAACTTTGAAATATGTTAGACCAATACAAATATCTGTATAAATGTTAAAATTATTAAGATTATTTAAATAAAGAGAAGCATATTCCATTTCTAGCCAACTGAAAAATACCAGCAAGTAAACACAAAGTGGGGCTTAAGCACCACAGAAGTTCTTCAATAAATGCATTTATTTCAGATTTCTAGATTTTGTAGTTTTGAAAACCCTCTGCCTTCTATCTTGGAAAGGGGGTTTGGTTTTGGGCTTTTGCTTGTTTGTGGGTTTTTGTGTTTTTTTGTTTGTTTAGTTGTTTTTTTTTTTTCCCTTATTTTAATATGTTTTAGATATTTCACACCTGCTATGAGAAGGATTTTCAGGGCTGCTAATTTGAGTCTCAGTATCAATTCTTCCCACCTCACATCACTTAGCTTTTCTACCTTTGCTTCATTGCCTGTGGTTCAAGTACCATATCACAAATAGCATTATAAACATGAATTGAAAAATCACTTGATGATCTAGCTAATATCATTCCAGGGCATGGGCACCAGTCCAACATAGTATTTAGACTCCTTACTGTTATTTAGGCTTTGAATGTTCTTCTGAAATCTCTTTCATTGATGTTTATTACCTCACAATTGGGGTGGACTAAAAGCATGCCCACAGGCAATTAAGGAAATTCAGCTAATGGCTGATAATTTATTAGGCCACTGTAATTCAATTCCATCCTCTTACGTGCCTTAGGTCTTAGCAAGCTCTTTCAAATGAAGTTAATTCAAAGGCTTTACTTGGTATGTTTATGGTAGCACAGACAGGCTTATCAGATTTCTAAGGATATGTTATTACATAATGTTTTTAACAAAATTAGATCTTCCTACTTCATGCAGACCAGAATTATTACCTAATGCTATTAAAAAAAAAAAAAAAAAAAAAAAAAAAAAGTT
>NDXB01013909.1:154041-179172 GCA_002631895.1 Agapornis roseicollis
TATTAAAAAAAAAAAAAAAAAAAAGATAATCAGAGTTTCACCATTAGAAGGGCATATGTGTTTTATATAGGGAGGGTGACATTTTAAATGAAGTCTTCCCCATGCATAGTAATTCTAGGCGTGTTAACTGAGCAGTCCAAATGTTTTCCAGAGTTTCTTATATGTGGTTGCATGTACACCACTGGGTCAGCTGGCAAGTAGCAACTGCCAAGTAGTGATGTATTTTGGGCCCATCCTGGTAAACTCTCGTTCTTGTGAGTCACCCTCACGTGTGTGGCTGTTCACATGGCTGCTGAAAATTCCTGCACACAAAAATTACATAGGTTGGTTCTGACCAGCTTTTGCTTTGGGTAACGGCTGAAGCAGAAAATCTGTCTCCAAGTCGCTTTCTCTTGAAAAGGATGAACTTGCTGAAACATTTTAAATGCCAAATTCAGCAAGAAAAAAGATATCTCTGTGGGTGAGTGTGGCTCAAGTCCTTAATTACTCACAGTGAAACAGATTGGCAGTGCCTTTTACAGAAACACAGGTGTAGTGTTACAATTGAAAGCTTTCACTTCCCAGTCCCACCTGCCACCTCTCTGTAAGAAACCTATCACCTTCCAGCTCCCAGTAGGGCAGATACTTATAAAATATGTACTTATAGGATATAATATATAATATGTCATAATTATTATTTATTTTTTTTTATTTTTTTTTTTATGAAAATCAGGAAATACAGCCTGTGTCATGAAAAAAACCCTCCCTGGACTGAGGTCTGAGTATTCTGCATACACTTCCCTCATAAGGAATCACTATCTTAAATAGTCATGGAGTGAGGGACAAGGTAGGTGAGGGAAGAGGGCTAGCTATGTACCTATGATAGAAATCATATTTCAGCAATTATAAGCCAGACCAAACAAATCTTATTAAAAGAAGTGGTATTGAGAACACTATAGCTGTATGAAGGCCATGCTGAAAGCTGTGTTTCCATTGTCTGTGTGGCTGTGGTTTAGAGCAGATTGTTTTGTTTAATAAGAATTATGAAAGTATATCCATTGTATGGTAAAAGACAGTGAAAGGATGATGAACTTAATGTTGAAATCATTTTAGAATGGTAAACCTGATTTTCAAAAATCCCTACCCTTTCAAAGGGGACCGAGAAGGAGATGGAGCCTTAAAGAAAAAAGTTTTTAATTAAGTTAGCAATTTATAAGTGGAGGTATGCAGTTGAAGTGCCTCAGGAAGCTACAGTTACCCGTGGCAGAGCTTAGTCCTCACATTAAGACATCTACATGCAGATATCAACATGTTGAGGAGGCTTGATGCAAGTGCCTAAATATAAGCATCTCATGCTGCACTCTATCCTCCATCTGCCAGTCCAAATGCACAGAAATAATCTCAAATGCAGGTGTGTATTTATGGAAGTGTTGCCTATCTTGAATGGGTCAAGCTTCACCACAGGTAAGGGAGGTTTAGTCAATAAGGTCAGTGGAGCCTGGAGACTTGGCTCAACAGGTGCTACTAACCCTGTCAATTGAGATTTTAGTTTAGGTTCTTAGGTTCACCTTAGTGCAGGTGTCCTGTACCACTTTCAGATGCCACAAAATATCTAGAATACCCACATATGATATAGCACCTTACAGGAAAGGGGAAGGGACCTGGAGGTCAGATTTTATAGACACAAGTGCTTCAAATACTACTAAATGTTTATGCTAAAGCAACCAAATAGATACCTGAAGCTCTTTTGATTAAAATATGAACTTAGAAATCTAGCAGATGTTGTTAATACTTACATGTAGGTGTCAGTTCAGAGATGAATCTTGCCCTTGTTTTTTGGATTTTTTGGGGAGGCTCTGCTTCCATACCAGACAATATCTTCCATGATTTATTTCCCTTGTCAATGTGAAATGAAAAGAAAGCATTTTAAAAGATGGGGATTTGAGGCCTGAAATCACAAAGGATACCTCTGGCACAGCAGTTTGCACAAGGTTGCTATTTGCACAGCACTCAAGAATATTGTTTATTTGAGTATTGAGTATTGATTTTTCTGCTTATATCTAGCTTTTAATTAATTGACTTCTTGCAATGTTAAGATAACAGCAGTGTGAACAGGTAGAATTGAACCCTGGTCATAGCACATGGGCTACAATTTTCACTATACTACTCACTACTGTTGAGTTATTTTTCTGTTTTAGCTAGTAACCTTCCAACCCTAACCATTCTATGATTCTATGACAATCAAGCCCTCTAGATTAAAGTTTATTGGGGAATAAGGACAGAATAAGACCAAAGGCTTCATCTTAATTAAGAATGGAGATGGACTTCCAGAAGATCAGTGACATGACCAAAAATACCATTTTTAGCCTTTGTCAGGAGGATTCCCGAGGAACCTCTGGAAGAAATAAAAACTGTCTGTGTCTACTGGAGACCCTGAGGCAAGGTATTTAGTCCTTCTATGGCATGCCTTCTGCCAGAATTAATCTCCTCAGGAGGATTAGATGGTGCAGAGAGATATAAATTATATATAACTGTAGCATTTTGTGGGAATTTGGTCTTTGCTGTCAACTCAGACCACTCTGGAAATTTTCTGCTCATTTTTATTACCTACTGAACTGCTTTACTGTAAGCCTGGAAGCGATAAGTTTTTTGATGTCAGAATTCACAGAATAATACCTTCTTGAATGGCTCACAGCTGTGTGAATGATGATATTGTCTGCTACTAAAGAAAAATCAGAGATATGGTCAGTGTTTGTTATCATGTCATTTTATACATCATTTTATCACTTGCACTATCTCTAACACCTAGAATTGTCTGCTCAAAGCTTTTACCCCTTTACTGTGAGTTGTGAAGTTATTGCCAGTGAAAATTGCATTTCCTCTTGAAAATGTGTAGTGATGTAGTTAATCAAAGTAAACAGTAAAGGAATGAAGGACTGCACATAAGCCGAGGGTCTGATTCTGCCACCCATACTTCCATTGAACAGCTCTTATTGAATTGAGCACCCTCACAGAGGATAATTGAACTATTCAGATGAAATAAAAGTTACACGTTGTGTACAGGCATTGGAGAGTGCAACTCTGTAGATTAGATGCAGGGAAAGAACTCACAAAAAATTATAAAGTACAACAAACAGAAGTGATAAGTGGGGTTATTTTTAATTTCAAAGAGTGACAGTAAAAGTTTTCATCTGTCAGTTTTCTGGAACTTCTTATGTCTCTTGTAATGTTAGGCAGGCAGCAGCTGTACTTAGTGAAGCTAAACTGCCAGTCCAGCATCTCTTCAATAGAAAGGAGGTACTTTTTAATAACCAGTAATAGCTGCTACTGAACTTTTTCTGTCCTGTAGAGCAGGTGGAGAGATGATTTTATGAGACACTGACACTTCTGGTTTTTGATAGCTTCTTCTAGCCAGTACTGACAAATGACTTTGCTGCCTGCATATTTCCTGCACTAACCAGATTTGCAGCACTTACCAGTATACATTTTAATATTTGAAATCTAGCAGATAAGGTCCATTGATAAAAGAAAATTTAGATTTCAGGCAGCATATGTTATAGCTTCCAGAAACCAGCTCTTAAATTAATGAGTCACTGACTTCTTCAAGTGCTGATTAACAACGCAATGCAAACCCTTTACAACTTTTTGCCCTTTCCCGTTATTAAATGGCTGACATTTAGCAAAATTAGTTGATGGAATATGATGAGTCTTATTATGTGTGCTGTGTTATGGAACATGATGCAAAACTTAACACAAAATCTAAAGTGAAATATTGCCATTAGTTTGAACATCTACTGTTTAATGTGACTTTCATCCCCGCCCTCCACTTTCACCCCCAACCTCCCCCCCAAAGAAAATTACTCAGAGAAGCAAAGTGTTCCAAGAGGATATGGTATTGCAGGAGGGTGGCACAGCCCCACATTAATCTTTTTCCAATTAGAAACTTATGAACAGTTCTGGTGCCTGGAGGGCTCCAAGATTTCCTCAAATGTTACCTCTCCATTGGCAGCTTCAATTCATTTACTCTTAAAAAACATATTTTTTATTCCAAGAAGTGAAATTGAAGGTGGATACAAGAAACAATTCGAATGTTTGAACTATAATGCAAAGAACCAAGGCAACAAAACAGAGCGGGCAGCATTACTGGCATACTGGGTACATAATGAAGAGTAACAGTTGTTTGAAATACAGTGCAATAATTATCCCAAGTAAAATGAAGGTATGTGTTTAGGGGAAAAAAACTAAGGCAAGGAGGGGAGTCATATAATAATATTGTGTATTGATGATGTGTAAAGACACATCATCAGGGAGTTGAAAAATATAAACTGATGAGTTTATATATCAGGATGTGGTCTGGAGGAAGTTTTATTCAGGTAACATGAAAAATAAAATATGGATGACTATGCTCATTCTGGACAAGTAAACAAATAAATTAAAATTAATTTAATGTAAATTTGAGTTTCAACCATAAACACATTTGGAGAGGGTTAGCTATAGAAAATAAATCTGTATCCAGAGCAGACTCAATTTACATCAAGTGGGCAGAAATCAAAATTGGACTATTTCTGTTCCAAAGAACTAACTTTGGCAGACTGAGGAAAAAGTTAAGTGAAGTCAGAAAGACTGCAGCACACCTTTGATCTCTTTGATCTTCTAAAATAAACAGATATGCAACATAAAGGAAACAGTAATTTGTAGGGGGATTATGTGGGATTCATCTGTAATTATGTGAAAATTAATAAATTGGCCAAAAGTTAAACAATATGGGATTATTCTAGGAAGTCAAACTCCTGATTTGAAAGGAAATTGTCAATAGATATCCTCAAAGGGTTTTGAGAACTGATATGTTTGTTTTGTTTTGTTTTTTAAAATGTGGTGAGGAACATAAAGGTACAAAAATGGGGGCCACTGTAATTCAAAAGCTTTTCTATAGTAACACAGAAAGAGCTACATGTCTTTGAGGATAGAATTATAAAGTGGGATGGAATTTAGTTGTACGTCATGCAAGGTCATGCACGTAGGTACTATCAGGTGCAAATTCACCACTTGGAAATGTTAAATTAGTGATTTATTGCTGTGAGGATGCCTCAGAGCCAAGAATGAAATGTAATTGTGAAAAGGGTAAATATGATAGTAGAATGTTAAAGATGGTGGAGAAAATAGAGTAATATTAATTATTCAATATAATAGCAAAAAAAAAAAAGTTTCAAAATTGTGGGATAATTATTCTGAACAGTATCATCTGTAAAGAAGGCTACCAAAATAATGAAGTTAACTTTATTAACTATTTTGTATATGGTTAGAAAAAGGAGAAGACAGGTGACTTGCCAAGCAGAACCAACTAATGTCATCTAGCCAGCCCCTGCTCCATTATTTCAAAAGGATAGTGGAAATATAAAAGTGAGTTCAGATGATGCTACCCCTCTGAAAGATCTGAGTCTCAAATCTGATGTGCCAATATTCTAGATCCAGCAGGAGCAGCTGAGAAAATTTTACAGATTCCTTTTTCTTTACTGGCATACAGATTTCCTTGCCACAGAGATCAACACCCAGCTGGGACACTGACTGATATATATGTATATCAACTGACTGGGATTAGGTTTTAATTATGAAGCATGGGCTCATATAGTTGAAATCTCACTGGTTACAATAGCTGTAAGAAGGAAAGTATTCTCAATTATTCTATTTCTTAGAAATTTCTAGCATGATCCATATCAGTCAAATTAGACAGCTGCAGGCTTTCTCAGATATAAGGGCTAAGTAGCATTAAGTGTAACTACAGAGTTAGAGCTTTCATGAGTCCAGAGGCAGCATAAATATTATGGCATCTGTGATGTCTTTAAGACTAGGCCTCCTGCTAATATCAATGGGTAAAAGCACAGCAATCCTTTTATTCAAAGTAAGCATTTGTGTATAATACAAGTGCTTGTGCTGAGTCCTGGGAACAGAATCATTTGAAACTCCTTCCAGCAGCTCCTTCTTCTGGAAAACCAAGAAAGCATTAGCATGCTGAAGAGCTTTTCTCCCTGGCACCAACATAGGTCTTTAAGTTGAAAAGACTCCTAATCTGTTCCAACTTCCTGCTAAATCTGGACTGCTAGACATCAATCATTTTGTTCAAACAAAACCACAGTGAATCCTTTCTGGATATCGTGGCTTATTATGACTTTTGTGACCTAGGATTAGGTGCACAAGCATTTGGCCAGGTCCTCTAAGTATTAGAATATACATTGAAAAACAACACTTCTCAGTTTTCTAAACCTTGAAGAGAAGATCTCTGGACAGACAAAAGCGTTATTGCTTAGGTGCTGTTCACCCAGACATGTGTTACACAGAAATCCTTGTTATAGTCAGCCAAAGCTTTTTGTCTCTCATCTAATCAGTCACAAGGTCATCTGTTGTGAACTGCTGCACCCATATTGGTTGCATAGTCTAAGAAGAGCAGAGAACCAAACATAAATTGCAAAGCTTGTAGGATTTCATGGCTGAATTGTTTGCTTGATTTGTTTTTATTGAAGATCAAGAATTTTTGCAGTCATGTAAACAGGATTGGAATATTATACAATTCACTGATGACATTTTCCCAATTAAATGGTGCACAAGTGGTGTGATTGATTTAATCTGTTTTTAGTTGTTGGCAATATATTCTTCAATCGTAGTTGTTTATTTTAGGCTTTCTTGATAGACAGAAAAATGCACACTTTTAGGGTGTAATTGAACTGGAAGATTTGAGAAAAAAACATACTCCAATTTTCAGCTTTGAGTTAGACTTCTTATTCTGTTGTATTTTCATTTAATTTGCTTGACATTCTACTTTGCATTCAGCAGAACAGCTATTTGCTTGAGATGAATTTCAATTACCTTCTCATCAGTTGTTTCTTAAATATTATATTTCCTCCTCTTCTTCAGGAAATTTCTCATACATTGTAGGATTCCAATCAACATTCCTCAGAGCATTCAGCTTTCTTTCACTATCCTCTTCTCAAAGTCAAAACCCTTTTAGTGCATAGCATTCTGTCATATATATGTCAAACGCAGTGATAAGCTGATAAGTATATCCAGGGTGCTCTGTATCTTAAATATGATTTCTTATATTTAGCTCATTTCTAAGGATCAGGAATGGAATAGCCTTGGACTGTAAAACCTGTTCAAGGAATTACTGGAAACAAAACAGTCTGCACTAAGAATATGCAACTTTTAAAAATGTGTTCTTTGTAATTGCATTCCTGTTATCCTAATCAATATCAGAGTAATTAAAATGCCTCATGATCAATGCTTCTGCCTTGTTCAGGAGGTGTCTCTTATCTCTAAAAGGTTGTCATGATCTACTTTTTCTAACCTTATTAAAGGTTCCTTGCCAAAAATCATTTGACTCCCTATTTGGCTATAAATTACTCTTAAACTGCCTCTATTGTCAGATAAAATTGTACATTTTTTTCTTTTCACTACATATAATTACAATGTAGCTTCATTTTTTCTATGAACTGTGTGGTATCTTTACTGCAAGAATGTTTTAACTTTTTATAAGATACTTTTATTATCCTTCCTCTAACTTCAGGAATACTTTTTTGCATGCATTTTTAACCACCCACTGTATTTACCATCCCCATCAGTAAGCATTTGGCTTGTTGCGTGCTGTGAGTTCTGGCAGAAGATGAAGTATAGTCTTTCAGCTACTATAAAACCTGAATAATCCTAGCTTGACTAGAGGGTCTTTACCAAGTTGCATATTTGCAACAAAGTATGGAGATATTATGACTTAACTAATATCTAAAATTTAGATTCAAAAGGGTGAGCCATACACCTGAATTTCCCTTTCTAGTTAATGCGGGGAGAAACCCACTTCCAGAGAGGTACTGACCTAATCCTCATAGCAGGATCTGTGAAGGTCAGATGAAGGGGGCCTTTAGGGATGCTGGGGAGGGGCTCTTCATTAGGGACTGTAGTGACAGGACAAGGGGTAACGGGTTCAAACTTAACCAGGAGAGGTTTAGATTGGATATAAGGAAGAAATTTTTTCCTGATAGAGTGATAGAGATGGGTTGAGGGTTAGAGAGATAGAGATGCTGGAATGGGTTGGCCAGGGAGGTTGTGAGTGCTTGATCCCTGGCAGTGTTCAAGGCCAGGTTGGATGAAGCCTTGGGTGATTTGGTTTAGTGTGAAGTGTCCCTGCTTATGGCAGGGGGGCTGGAACTAGATGATCTTAAGGTCCTTTCCAACCCTAACTATTCTATGATTCTATGATTGATTCTCTGGAAATTTATGAAGTGAACAGCATTCAACTATGGGAGATGGATCCTGAAGCCTCCCAGAATCAGCTGGAAGACATGCTGTCAAACTAACGTCTTTGAGGTCCTGGTCTTAGTCCTTTCAGCTGCTTGCTCATCTAAATCTTTCTCTGTGTCCTGGTAACTACCGTGAATAATAAATGACATCTGGAGTCCAGCCACCAAATCATTTAAGTGTTCTAACCACATTTGCAAACATTATGGTGTTCTTTGATCACATCCCATCAAGTAAAAACTACAATATTTCTATTTCTAGGCAACATTTCTAATCTTTCTTGGTACCTTTTTTCCTTATATCACCAGTAGAACATGCAGAACAGATGATTCCCAGTTTTCTAACCCAGTATAAAAATTTTAGTAGTATCTTCAGCTTTTGCAGACTGATTCTTCTCCTTTATCTCAGTTCTTCTGACAGAAATGGCTATCTATAAAGTGCTCCATTGATCCTTATATTATCAATACATCTTTATTTTTATGTTCAATATCTGTCTTACATGTTAAATTACCACCTCACTTCCACTCAGACTGTCTCAGGCTTTCTGATATACAGTGCCTCAGTTCTCAGAAACCATAATTACATTCTCCCCTTCTGAGTACTCCACTTACCCTTTCTTCTTCTTTTTTTTTTTTTTTGGCATTTAATTAGTCCATGCCTTTTCTGATGGCTTACTTTTTTTTTGCCCAGTGTCTCAAGTAATCTTTTGAAGCATATTCACAGCTTTCCTGATGTCATTACTTGCTTTGCATTTGATTCTAACCACACTTTACATATTATTCTCCCATATTCATTGACTTTCATAACAAAATCAAACAGTTGCTCTAATTTGTCTGTCTGATCTTCTGGTACCACAGCCAACTGACAACAATCACACACAAGAAGTATTTTTGATTGTCCTGACCTTGATAGCCAGAAACATTTCACATTCAGTATGTTTCACTATATATATTCTGAACTTGACAGACACTTCCAAATGAGATAATTCACAAATAATCTTGGCTTAACCTCTGAAGGGTTAAATAAAGCAATCAAATTATAAAAATTAAGATACTTCTAGGCAGATTTCAATCTTTTATATAAATGCAACCTCTTCAATTTAGAAGACATAAAAGAGCATTCTTTATTCTTTTAACTTTGAAATGACTGAGCATAAATTGTTTGCCAGTCTCTTGTTCTCAAAAAACAGTGAAGAGCTTAGTTCCATGAATTCAAAATCTGAAGATTATCTTGGTAAAAATGTAAGTAAGTAAGTAGCAAAAGTACATATCTGCTACATCAAATGAGCTGAAGCTGAATGCCCAGGCACTGAAACCCTGGCAATGCAAAACATGCTGACACATTGCTAGACCCAAGCTAAAACCCTTGCCTTAATCTTACTGGAACTACTGCTTGCCTTGTCTGTCTATACTTCCTTTTAAAATAACAGTCCATATTTATAGTTTCATAAATTTATAAGTTTTAAATTTTTGAAAAAAGCTTTCCAAAACTTATTTTCCCATTTTTCACACTGCAAAAAGACCAAATATGCAACTTAGGAAATGTATAATAAAATATAATATAAAAATCCGGCCAACAGCTTTGCTTTGCTTTTCATTTGGTATATCTACTTCCACAAGAAAATCTAAATAAAACTAATATCTTAAAATAAGAACTTTTCTACTCATAAAAATAAAAAAATATTTGACACATTTAAAATTCTTATAAGACATGTAGAACAAAGTAATTCATCAAGTTTTCAATTCTCAGATTTTTTTTAATGAAAAGATTAAGGGAAAACCAGTTAGAAATAAAGATGTTGACTTCCTGTGGTTTTGAAATTCTAATAAAAATATTTATTGACTTTCATTGCCTTTGTTAAAGTGTCCATCAGAAATTTGTAGACTAAACCTAAAAATTAAACAAAAGCATATATCAATGCAACATATTTTCAGGTAAGTAGCCTATCAAAGTCTAAGTTATTTTCAGATACAGGGTTCTTAGTTAGGTAAAAATCTTCTGTCCAGGTCTAAACCATCTTCTTTGGTGACACTTTCTACTTACCCTCGTTTCTGAAGATCTTTAAAACTTTTTGACAGATTTTTATCATCATGCACAGAGCATGTCTCCCTTGGCTGGCTGTGCAAGCACCACCAGACTTCCTTGGTGGGGCAATCTAATTTCCATACCAGTTAGTTTAATGCTGAATGTTTTTTACATTATTATTATTAAGAAAGTGAGATTTATAAATTTCCTGTATGATGCATCATAAAAACATGGGTTTTTTTGGGAGCAAATTTGTAGATTCTGAAGATAAAGTTTGAAGATTTGAGGAAAGAACTGCAACAGTTAAGAAACAGTGTGTGGAGATTATCTAAATAAAAAAAGTTGTTGTTATGACAGTATCTGGAGATCTACCTCAGCAAATAAAGCCTCTGTGAATGAATTCCTTTGCTACAAACTATTAGTTTCAGGTGGTGTATGATACTGCCAGTGCAATAAGGTGCCTGGTGACCTTGCCAGGACCAGTTCTTTACTGTGAGGGTGGTAAGGCACTGGAACAGGTTGCCCAAAGAAGTTGTAAATGCTCCATACCTAGAAGTGTTCAAGGCCAGGTTGGAGAGAGCTTTTGGTGGCATGGTCTAGCGTGAGGCGCCCCTGCCTATGGCAGGGGGTTTAGAACTAAATGATCTTAAGGTCCTTTTCAACCCTAACCATTCTATGATTCTGTGATTATATATATACATTTGTCTTCCTGAAATATTTCCTCTATTGTAGTAATAACTGCCTTTCAATTTGTTAAATTCAAAGAAAAGTAAGGAAGATTCAAATTAGGTGTTAAGAATAACTTATAAATTCTAATTCTGGAAAAAAAATTGCCTGTGAAAGGTCCATTGCTGGAAGTCTAAAGATATATCTGCCTTATATGGACTTAATTTATCCAGCCTTGGGGTAACAGCAATGAACTGGATGACCTCCCAGGATCCCACTCTACCTTAATTTTTTGTGATTCTCTGCTAAAAAGCATTTCAGAAGGGAGCTAGAAATTTAATATTTGAAACTTGCAAAACACCTGAAAATACAGTAAATTAGATTCATGCCTTACTCTTTTTAAGGATACTGGATCCCCTTGAGTGCTTTTCTGAGGCTGCTTAGTCCTTTGATTAATGTCGTACTCAAATATAACAAATATATAAATAGCAAAGCTGAAGTTTTCTGATATTAAGGTTTTTACTTGAACTTTATTTACAAATTTTTTTTATGCAGGAGTGTACATTGGTGAAAATATTCTTCCCCACCTACACGGCAATCAGCCTACACTCCAGAGCATGACATTTGATTACCTTGCTCTTAGCATGCAGAGCTTCAAATGTTATTAGTGGTCATAAAATTATCCAACCCTTTTAAAAACCAGACACAGTATTTGACTTGATGACCTTCTGCAATCATGAAATTCACGTTCTGATTGAAATGATAGCAGTCTGGAGGATCGTATCAAGCTCTGGTACAAGTGTCATAGTTCTGCCACCGAGGTGGAAAAGAACCTCAATGAGCTGTTATTTAGGCATTGTAAGTGTCTTTGAATTTCACTCTTTTCTGATTTATTCACACAATACAGACCATAAAATGTAAGTTTGGGATACATTGAGTTTTCACTGGTAGTAAACAGATACTGGGTAATAGTTCACTAGCTTGCATGTTGCATCCACTGGAACAGATGTCACTTGAAAACCAGTTCAGTGAGCAGTACAGATGTAGCATGTTTATGCACACCTTGTAACCATGATCATCTGGGACATGAAGAGATTTTTATTTATTTTCCTGTGTAAAGAGAGGAAGGGCACATCCTTTTGTATTAATGATCCAAAATAGGAGTTCCAGAGTGGCTAGTATTGCTTGAGTAGGAAAAAGGACTCCTCTTAATTTGGAAACCTGATGGAAACATGTCAATGTTATGAATCAATTAATTGCCAATTATCTGAAACATCTGTTTATCCCTCAGATTTAAGCCATTTTTCATATAGCCAACCCCAAATCTTGCCTACATGCTGAAGCTAAAAGCCATCCATAACACAATAAAATTATTTGCATGCAGCATCAGATTTGGCAGCAATGTATTCATGTAATCGTTTCTAATGGAAAATGGTTTTCATCATGGTTATTATTCAGAGGGGTGGTCAGGGTGTTTAAGCTAAAGCAGCCACACAATCCACTCGCTTCATAAGTGTTAGAGCTTCTGCATAGCTGGAGACACTTTTGGTTCCTGCAATGTAACCCTGTTCAGAGCATGCTCAACTGTATGAATCCAGTGAACGCAGAATGATGGGTGAAACCTGATGCTTAGTGTTTTCTGTTGATTGTCTCTAGGTTAGTCTTGCACATGATACTGGGGAGTAATTACTCTGCAGAGGTGACACTGAGTCAATTGGGAGTGATACACCTTCGTTACCTATGCAGGAGCACATGAACATACATCAAACCCACAAAATTTCTCAGTTCTGTTCCAGGTTACCTTTTCTCAGGGATCCAGCCCCAGGTATGGAGGGGCTCCATGTCTAGGGCTATTGATCTGCATCTACAGCACCAGATCCTAAATGCAACTGTCTACAGGTATTGAGATCAAGATGTGTCTGTCCTTACTTTATGTTGGATGTATATGTGGTCTCATGCTGTGTCTGAACCCATAGGCTGGAAACAAAAGTGCAGATGTATATGCACACAAAATCCACATCCAAGATGCTTACGTGTGGGAACACTGATGGGTATAGGGATTTTTTTTTAAACTTTAAATTACTTGAATTAGGTGTTTGAGGTGGGCAGTTGGTATAAGGCCTCAGATGAACAACAGCAAGAGTGTTACAACATTTTTATTTCTCATTTCTATGTTCTAACTTATTTGAACTAGTTGAACTTGCTGCCTTCTGTGTCAAGCACTTTCTTCAGAACTTGAATCTAGCTTAAGGCAGAGTTCATAATAGGGATGGGGGTGCATGTGTTCTCACTTCCTTGCATCCTGCTTTCTTCTTGTCCTTACAAAGGCTGAGAAACTTTTGTATATCTAATCCTTTTTTCTCCTCTAGATAACTTAAACTCATAGGAAAAAGTGGATACTTCAGGTCAGTTTGACATTTTAATCTTAGCGGTTTGCTTTTTATATTGAAACACAATGGAAAATATAAATTGCAAAAGGGTTACTCTTACTAGGATGCTGCTCATGGCACTGTGTAATGGTAAACGCTTCTAGACTGGGCATTTGAGAAATGAATAAATGATGCGGAGAACTGAAGCTGAAGAAGGAGGATTATGTTTTTTACCAAATACAGATGTTAGGTCCCTGCCTCAGAGAAAAAAGAAACCACAAAACCAACTATAGATGACAGCCCTGGGTGCACAGATGCCTCTCTGCAAGCAAGGCTTTTGGTGAGTTTTTGATTACCCAGGACAATATTATTTATGAAAGGGCCCCATATACTCCATCTTTTGATGCTCTTATATAGTAAAAAATCCTAATTTGGCAAGGACTAGGCATTGTGCTCTCTTTCATTGTAAACTGAATCTCTTAGACACCAATTAACATTTCATTGCTAAGACTAGTCAATTTGTTATTTGTAGCTGTGGCCAAATTTCTGCGTTTGAACTTTAAAGGCTTTGTTTGTATGGTCTGTAGCACAGCAGAAGATGGCAAAGTCAGCTGAATCCTCTGTAAATAACATAAGCTAGAAAGGGAGAGCCTGTTGCTGGACTAGCATGATCCCCTTTCTGTATTATTGCAAGATTTACTTGTTTGCTGTTATTTATAAATATCTGCAAAGAACAGCCCTGCTGAAAGCCACTTAGAGATATTAGGAAAGCCTGGAGAACACTAATGGGCTCGATTCACTTGTCAAGGAATAGGTGATTAGTGCTATTTAAGATGCCTACATGTTCCGAAGGGCACTTAGGGGCTGCTTCAGGGGGGTATATCTCCCTGAAAGTCCTGTTATGTCAGCCACTGTTTGTCTCTGGTATCCTAAGACATCCCAAAACGAACATAATGGCATGTGTGTGCAACTGAATTCAACTCCCACAGGTAGGATTCATGTTGAGATTGTGAATACCTAAAATTAGATGTCCAGCCACATGACTTATGTGCACAATGGGATTTTGTTGGCTAACATGAATCCTTAGGGTCATTGCATACATGCTAAAATGTCTGTCATGTCAGCTCAAGGGAGAAAGATGTGGCACAGAACTTGAGAAAGATTCATGTGCTTCTGGAGGGGCAGATAGAGGTGACGTGGGGTACCCTAGGATGGCACTAGGCACCTCAGTTTAGGCAGCTATATAAAGCCTAAGCTATGTAATGGTAAGTTTATTCAAGAAATGGTGGGATATCTAAACTGTTAAATATGTTGTGGATTAAAAGTTTGGTAGTGGAAAAAATCAACAACTCTGTTTCTGTTTCTATTCTCTGTACGAATTCATTCATCTCTGCTTTTTAATTGTGCTTATATCCTTTCCCACTGAAATATAAACATTACATTTTTATTTGAAACATGTATTCTCTTCAAGCATAAAGTTTCTTCAGACATACTGCTAAATTTGTGCCACATCAAATGTTGATATGATGCAGGAGTAAATTTGTTGTGACTGCTTATTTATGTGTGGGTTAGTACAGCTTGTCAAGGCACACAAAAATATTCTATTCACACTTGTATCAGTGAAAACCACTTGTGGTCCTTGGAAATAGGAAAAATAACATGTAGATGTCCATGCTGGATGGAAAAAGGTGCTTTTGGAGAGGTTCTCATGCAAGAGAATAATAATCAGCTTTTTGATGCACTATTTCAAACTGCTTGTGTAGCTGTATTCCAAGAGGGTTTATTCTTAGTTCCCCATGGTGATCCTCTTAATCTGCAATAAGCCAATATTCACAAAAGCATTATATCAGATATGGCCAGTGTTCTCTTCACACATCGGATGTTGAACGTCTTTGTGGAAAAGGTTTTTTTGTTGTGCAACTGCAGAACACGTATGGATAACTCAGCAGCTGTTTATCAGCCATGCAGTGTCCTCTTCATAGTTCATCAGTCAGCCAAGAAACCCTGCCATCAGCATCAAAAAGAAAGAATTTTTAACAGTGAAATGTATTTGTATTTCCTTTGACCCCTTATATTGTCAGCTTGCACTTAGATATGAAACAGCTGTTCAATGCTGTGGATACACTAACAACAATCAAAAAGTATACAAAAGTTAGAACACATAAATAAAAGAAAGAAAGAAAGATAAAACCCAACATTAAAATGTATTGTTAACCCTTCAAAAAATAGTCCACAGTACTTTAAGGGAAAAAACCCAAAACTTAAATATCAAGGGGATCTTACACAACATCATTTGTAGACAATGCTGCTGGTTTAAATGCTTCTGTAATTTATAGCAAGTTTCCTTCCCAGAAAATAAAATTTTCTAAAACAACAACAGCAACAAAAAAAAAAATCGCAAAACCAAAACCAACAACAACAAAAAGATTTGCTTGTTTATGCTAAGACAATCTAGAAGAGTGGCAAAAGCAGCCAAAAATTGTACTGTAGGACTCAGATATTTAAATCTGTGCATATGAAGACCCACACCAGTGACTGTCAGTTACAACATATGCCCACAAAGACCATGATGCTAAACGTACCTTACTATCATAAGCATAAAAGGAATGTGTCACTGACAAGAATAGACAAAGGGAAGAGAAATAGTAAATCAATTTTCCACATGTTAGTGTAATCCATCTCTCTTCAGAAACATTTTGACATGGAAGGTGTTTTTAAAACACTGTGACCAAGGGCTGTAAATACCTTTTGGCATGTCCATGACATACTTTAATAAAAAAGCAGTGTGTTTTGCCTTCAGGGTGATGGACTTTCCTGCTGTCAGCTTCCCAGCTCTCTTGGTTCATTGCCTGTTTTCTTTTAAACTAGGACACCTATTGTATAGCTGGGTATAAAGAGGAGGATATGTTTCATCTTTTATAAAGAAGTCCAAAAGGTAGAGTCAAAGACAAGAATAAGATGTTTTGTCTTATGATGAATAAGAATTAGATCCCAGTATCATACTGTCGAGCTGCACCATAACTACCCTTTATTTAGGTTTTGTTCTACAGCACAAGGAATTCAAATCCTATTCATCCTTAACTTCAAGGGTAAGTGCTTTCTTTATCAGCAGAAAGAACAAACTTAAACTAAATGTCACATGGATTTTGAAATTCACAACAAATTTCATAATGAGTATGAACCCTCAAGAGGGAGATATTTGAACTCATAGCAAGAAAAGAAAGAGGCAATTTACATGTGACAATGTGTCTTCCCCTTCTCCCCTCACCTTTCCCTTAATTGTATAACACAGAACTCGCAAGTACAGTTTTTTAATGCATGAGGTGGGTTAATTCCCTGGAGCAGTCAGTATTTTTTAGTGGGAAAAGGTATTGAAAAGGCTATTTTTTGCTTCAATGCATGGGTAGGATGAAAATATTCAAAGCTTTAACTTCTATAACACTATAAACTTATTTTTTGTGCTGAAACTGAAATAAAATAAGGCAATATCATGTATCTTATACTTGCATTAATATGCTAGTGCAACGTTAACTTGTGCTCATGCAATGAAACTTTGAATTTCACCCAGATATTAGTCATTAAGAACTTGGATATTTTTTCACTGCTGTGCTTTTTCTTACAGAAAGACATGTGTGCTGTAGTTCAATACAGAACAACACTAGCTGTAAAGAAAGTAGAACACTTTAATTATTGTGGAAGAGTGGGCGTCACATGAAATTACAGTTTGCTAACAAAATTTAATGATAACTCAAAGTTGGGAGGCATTTTCAGTGCAGCCAAGGACTGGGATTTTTTGCAATGAAAAATTACAATGTTTTAAAACAGGAACATTAGAAATGAGATTAATTTTAATACAACAAAGTGTGAACATCTGATTTTAGGGAATAATAGTAACCAGAGGTGTGTGTCATAAGTTAGAAGTAGGAGCAGATGAAAAAGATTTTGTGTACTAGCTGAGCAGTATAAATATGAGCTGCTGGTCTGATGTATTTGTTGGACAAGTCAGTTCTGGGGTATGTAAATGAAACAGACCAGAAAGACCTAATGCCATGATTCTGTGCGCTTATGGGACCACCTTTGAAAAGGAATGTTCAGTCCTGGTCACTTGCCTCCCAGAAAGGTGCATTTAGAGTGTCGTAGGGGCATAAAAATCTTAGAAATACCTTACGAGAAGTGGAGCTTTTGTTTTAAGGGAGTAACTTAGTAGACCGAGGTTTATTTAGCCTACTGACTATACTGTACTGAAAGAGAAGGAAGGACATGTTGCTGTCCATAAATATATCACAAGGTAAAACTCCAGCTTATAAGCATTAGTCAACTCAGGAGATGGTGTCAGCAGCAGAACAGGTAGATATGCACTAACCATGAATGCATTAGAGAAAATTAACACATGGTATTCAAGAGCAGGTTTTCAATAGCAATTATAGGGAAAGACAAATAAAACAGAAGTACTTTAATGTGAAATTTGATATTATTATAAGCACATGATGTAATGGTATTGTTTTCAGTAGTAGAAAAGTGGACATACAGACTTAACATGTCTTTCTCAGTCCTATGTGTTTGCAGGGTGGTGGCCTTGGAAGCCAACTGAGATCTAATTCTCCATCACAAGAAAAAAACATCTTCTGGGTATTCTTTTCTTTGATCTATGCCCAAGATCAGAAGACATATAAAGGAGAGAAGGGAAAGCAGATGAGAAATATGAAGAGCTGCAATACACTGATTTTTTTTTTTTTTTTGGTATAGGGACATACCCTTGAAAATAGTTGACTGAGTTCTCTGTAATTTGACATGATGTGGTGCATCACTAATGGATGGTTAATGGGAATAATGAAACAACTCATAGTGTTGTACACCAAGGTGGTTTTGAGGACTGTTCCATTAATGGCTTACAAACTACCTGCATGTCTGCCTGCATGGTGACATAATTCTGTTATGGCAATACATCTTTTGGGAGCATTAAAGAAATGTAAATACACCCACACTGAAGAATCAAGTTAGCTTGATGATAGAAGGATCAGTCCAACATGCTGAACCTCTGATTTTACACATGCTAGAGAGTTGCAAAATCCCAGATGATATAGTTACCTTTCGTTAATCAACATGACAGTGTAATATTATGTATTTCCTTTCTCTGGGTCAGTTTTTCCTCAGGCAACATTCTTTCTTGAGCAATCAAAATACAAAGATAAATAGCAACAAAGTAATATGGTACAGAATCACTGTAGGTATGAAAAATCAAGATTTAAATATTTGTAACAAAATATGCAGTGAATAAGTAAATAATCTAATTAGGCAAACAAAATAAATTTGGGACACATTCATTTCACTACGGACAAAGGTCTTAACAACTCCATCATTGTCTGTGCTGGAAAGGTTGAGTTGACGCACAGCTACACATCAGCCTCCTCTTCCCCTGTCTCTTTCCTTCTCCCTGTATCCTTCCCATCTCAGTGCCCCAATTTCTGTTGATTTTCCATATGGAGGGAATTTATATGCAAAAAGGGAAGCCAGTGTATGTTCTAGCTTGCACCCATTTTAGATGGTGGTCAGCCGAGAACTGAAAGAAATTGACCATTTTGTTGCAAATGCATAATTTTTTCTCATTCTACTCCCCATCCTTCTCCCAAGAATTATACTGGGAGGTCAGAGCTACATGTGCAACAGCAGAAGAATAAGGATTTATCCCTTTAGTGAACTGGAATTTCAGCATTTTTATGTTAAACACAGTTCACGTCTAGAAACTTCCTTTTCACCCAAGAAGTTAATACACTTTTAGCCATTGCATTACAGATATTCCACAGTCAGCTGACTACAAACCCAACCCTATGCTTATCCACCTTCTTTAGGAAATAATCTCATATTCCTTCAGTAGACTCTGCTTACTCCATTGCCAGATAAAAACATCCTTGCCAAGTTCACCAAGCAGTTCAGAACAGTTTTGATTGACTGATTTTCCCTTTATTATTTGTTAGCACCTCAGCATTTTTCACATGCACAATTGATCAGTTTTGATTTAATATTTTTTGTGACTGTTGTCAAATTATATTGGCTAGCACAGAATCTGGAACTTAACCATGGAAAAACATTGAATTAAATACACATACTCTTGATGATTCCCAGTTTAAAATTACATTTGATACTTGTCTGTTAGCTAATTTTTAATTCATTTAATGGCTGGTATCCTGATTTTGTGTTGTGTAATTTCTTAATCCCAATGGTAATGTAGAAAAAAAATTAAATTCCCTGCTGAAATCTAGCAATTTATGACTAAACTCATACCTCAGTTATAAGAAATGGATATGTCATTAATTTGACAAATTCTTTTGTCCATAAGCCATGTTAGATGACATTAAAGATGGTACCCTCTATTATTTATTAATTGATTATTGTATTTGATGTTTCATCATTTTTCCCAAGATTGATGTCAAGCAGACAGACTTACATTTACCTAGACTATCCCATTTATCATAGAGTCATAAAATCATGGAATGCCATGTTAGAAGGGACCTCAAGGATCATCTGGTCCAATGTTTCATGGCCAAAGCATAGTCTAGACAAAATATTTCAGCATGCTGTCCAGCTGAATCTCAAAATAGTATCCAGTGTTGGAGAATCCACCACTTCCCTGGGAATATTATTCCACTGGCTAATTGTTCTCATTGTGAAAAACTTTCCTCTTATGCCCAATTGGAATTTCCCCAAAAGTAACTTGTACCCCTAACTCCTCATCTTTTCCATGTGACTCCTTGAAAAAAGAGAACCTCCATCTTCTTTGTAGCAACTCTTTAAATACTAGAACATGGTAAAAAGTTCTCCCTTAAGCTTTCTTTTCTCAAGGTTGAACAAACCTAGTTCTCTCAGCCTTTCCTCACATGACAGGCTTTCCAGTCCTTTGATCTTTGTTGTGTCCCTTCTCTAGACCCTCTCCAGCTTGTCCGCATCTTTTTCCTGTACTGGGACCAAAACTGAACACAGTATTACAGGTGTGGCCTGATGAGCACTGAGTAGAGTGTGATAATGACATCTTTGTCTGTCCTTGTTGATATAACAGAATATCCTGTTGCCTTTCTTTGCCACAGCAGCACACTGTTAACTCATGATGACCTTGTTATCCACCATGACCTCCCAGGACCTTCAAACAGAGCTGCTCCTCAGCCAAGTAGATCCTATCCTGTGCTACACTCTTGGATTATGTTTACTTTAGTGCAAGACCTTACACTTGTCTGTTCTTATTAGCCCATTCTTCCATTCTATCAAGGTCTTTCTGGAGCGTGGCTCTCCCTTCCAAAGTGTCCACTTCCCCATTCAGTTTGGTATCATCAGCAAATTTGGTCACAGTACACTTGATCTCATCTTCCAGATCAGATATTAAACAGGTTTTGGCCCAATATGGATCCCTGGGGCTCCACACTTGTGACAGGTCAGCAGTTTGAAAAGGAGCTGTTTAATACCACCCTCTGGATGTCGACAGTCAACCAGGTCCCCACCCACTGTGCAGATGACTTGTCTAGACTGTAATGCCTGGATGCATTCCTGTGTAAACTGCTCAAGGTGGCCTTGCCTTGGCAGGGTGTTGGACTAGATGATCTCCAGAGTAATAGATGATCTCCTGAGTAATAGATGATCTCCCTTCCAACTCTAATGATTCTGTGATTCTGTGATTTAAGGAACCACTAATAATTAGTTCTGGAATAAACTTTAATTCAGCTGTCAAGAAGATATCTAGTACAAAATTCTCTAAGGAGAGACACGAACCTTTTTGATTTAGGAAATTTTTATCAATCATTGTTCAGAATTTCAAAGGTATTTTATTACTGGAAATGTCAAACCTGTAGAGCTACATCTTTCAAACTGATATTCACCAGTGAAAAAGCTTTCTTTAAAGCTCATACAGTACGGAAATTATTTTCTCTTCTTTCTTTCTATATACATCGTAAATAGGGTTTAAGGGACCAGCCATCCTGCTCTATAGGATAGTTTGAAGGTATGCAGCTGCCTGCATCTAACTGCTCTTGTCATACCCTGTGTTGAGAGATTGATTTGTAAACACCAAAACCATTTGCTACATAGTTGTCATTGGGTAGAAATCAGTTATTGCCACATACTGCCTCTTCTCCTCTTCTCTTGCCACTATATTTTTCCTAAATTGCTTATAACAAGTGAGTTTAACATTCCTATCACAGAAATCTTCCTTCAAATTCTATTAATACTGAGTAGGTCAAATTTGTTCTCATAGTATGAGTAGTTGCTACTCTTCCTGTTTACCATACAAGCTCCTGCCATTCATGAATAGGCAATTAAAGAATTTATTTTCTTTATGTCATTCAATGTCTTGACTAATTTTGTTCTTGACAAGTTGACTGTGCTAAATGAGTGTTTATTTGCTGCTCCTTTTTAATCTCACCTTTTGTTGTAAGTTTAATATCATTATTACTAGTCTAGTCAGCTTGTCTGCTGTAAAACTGATTTCCCCTTTAATGAGCTGGAGCCAGTGCAAACCACATAAAATCCTCTGTTAGTAAACGACTCTATAGTCCACCAAACTAAAATCTGCTCTCCCTTTTACACCTTTCTAATTCGCAGTTTGTTCTTAAAAACTCATGATTCATGTGTTCATTTCTGTGACAGAAGCAATCTCCAAAAACCTCATTTAGGCATTTTCATACTTCATCAGCTTCTGAACTTTCTGAAATCATTCGTAACTCATGAGAAGGCACGTGAAGCATTGCTAGTACAAATACTTATCAGTACCAAATTAAATGTCCCCCACTCATTTGTGTAGGGTGAGATTTTCCTTCATTGAAGAAGAGTTGAGATTCTGTAAGAAGGAATATTCTTAAAAGCCTTATCCTATAGGGAAAACGGGTAGTTTTCATTGAATTTAGCTTGTCCAATCTTTTCTATTTTATAAAGTTATTGAAAAATTCCTTGAGAAGTTTCCCTTCTTTGCAATTAACTTTTGATATTTGGCAACAGGAATGCTTTAGGGGAACAGAAATATCTTTAATCTGTTGCATAAAATTCCTTTCAGCTTTTGTCCCTTGTAGTTACCCTTTGGTCCAAGCACATGAACTTAGAACTGAGTACTTCTGTTGCTGAGGAAAGGTAAAGCACAATGTTCCCATAATAGTTAAGCCCTCTAAATTTGTGGCATACAAGAAGAGAAAGAGCTAGACTGACTTCTTCCCCATGACTACTTCGTTTCATTCAGTGCATGAATCACCCTCTCCATCACGCTTTTGGGATAATCTATTTCTATACTTGCCATCCAGTAGGTTAACATGAAAATAGTCTGTCCTGCTGTGCTGCAATCCCAGAAGTAAAACCATGCTGTATACATATGTTGCCTATTGAAGTTGTGCATTATTAAGTTTACTCTTTGCATTTGTCTTTAAAGAACACCAGAAAAGTATATTCATTGATATTAAAATACATTCTGTAGATATTGCATAATATTTTAATGCAATGTTAAATACTTGAAAGTTAAAAAATAGTCTCAGTTTGCCTGTGTAACTACACTCAAGAACTTTTGCTACAAAATACTAGCAAAGGATTTGAATACTACATTTGTAAATACTGTATCCTAATTACAACACAGAAAGGAATCACATTAAAGCTCCATGAGAGCATAATTTCCTGACTTTTATGCAATACCACCTCAGTAACCTTATTTGTCATATTTTTTTATGATGTTGACATGCCTTTGAATGCAGATAAAACTATGGTGCCCTGGTAGTAAAATCACTTTTCATTAAAGCTAAGCATTCCATTGAGGCTAGTTTTATCCTTTGCTAGACTAGGGCAAAGGTTCAGAAGTCATTATACAAGATAAAGTGGAGAAATGACACCCAGAAAATTTGAACTCTGTACCAAGACAGAACTCCCTGTTACCTCATGCATGTTTCAGTGTTAGATTTTAACCCTGCAACTTTCCAAAATGGACAGAGCCCAGAACCACTATCCGACCCATAAATGGCCTTCTGAACAAATCATAGTTTGCTACTGCCAGCCAGTGCCCAGGCTGCCCAGCTTGGCAGTGATACTAGGGTGTCCTGGAGGTGAGACTTGCACCATTATGTGTCCTTTCCCTTTATGCAATTTTAGGACATTAGTCCCCCTATACTGTAATAAACAATGCACACAGCCAATAGAGGAAAGAAAGGCTGGAGGGAAACTTAACTGTTACTCAGTTGAGAACATGGAAAGCGTTCAAGTAACAATTTTACCTTTAGTAAGCAATTTACCCCCACAATTACATATGATAATTGTATGCACTTTAGCACTGAAAGACTCCTTTCAAAACATGGCTCCAGTTTCACTGTGCCTCAGTTTCCTTTTTGTGAACTGGGAATAACTCCCAGTTCAACAAAATGGTGTCAGCAATGTTTGTGAAGTTGCAAAGTGTTCTGTACTATTCACATGCCAGCTGTTCTATCATCATGTCATTTTATTTGCTATAAATTACCTTGTTTTGTTTTCCATTGGCTGGGAGGCTTAGAAGTTATTGTAAAAAAAGATGCCAGTGAGGTTTCAAGTTATACTTATTTGTTTCAAAATAAATTGTGGTTAAACCTTGTCAAATCCTCTTTATTACATTTCCTGCAATTGCTGATTAGTTAAGAAGCAGAAGGGAACATTGCACTGTAAAATATCCATTTATCTGCTAGTGTCAGGTTCTCCTGACATGATGTGCTAATGCAAAGCACATTAAGCATTAGCAGTAGGTGCTCCAGACCTAGCAGTTCTGAGACAGGCATTAAGAGACCTCAAATGAGTCAGTGTCACTCTATGGTTTAACCTAATACCAACCCCATAGGACACCCCTATCAAATGTAAGAGAGCTGAAAGTTTTTAAAGGCTATTAATCCTAGTTACTCTACATTAGAAGAGCACAAAGTTATTTGTCACAGGTCTTTATGTCATCATGATATAGTAGTGAGATGTGAAGTATTCCTGAAATTTCTTCTTCCACTTAAGTATGGAGGTCTTCTGATGATACACTTAAAATATTGAGCTGTGATACCTACCAGCTGCTGGCTGTTACTGCCACTGTCTGAACTGCTTTAATTTTTCTCAGTGAGTTTTAGTTCCGTCTACAGTGCATGAGAACTAGTAAAAACATCTTTAGAAAACAAGCTTTGAACTGAAATGTATCCTAAGTAAACAAGCAATCAAACTCTCTGCCCCCAGACAGACACCATTACAGCACACAGAAGAGGCATTAAATCAGAGCTAAATCTAAATCAAGGTGTTAGCTTCTTTTACTGTACTTGTTATCTGGAGCTGCTTTATTTCTAATGCGATAGATGTTTTTTTCCGTTTCTTACCTTGAAGTTGCTGAGACTCAGGAATAATCCTGTTGTTTTAAAAGTCTCTGATCCAGTGTTTGCATGGAAAGGTGTCTCAGATAGGTGGTTGTCTGGCAGTAGCTGCTTCAAAGGGTCTGGCAGTCGAATGTAAGCAGCTCAGGTTTTCCTGGAAGTGGTGACAGTTACATGACTTCAAACTCTTGCCAGGGTCTGAATTTGTACATTTCAAATTTACTCCACACACGTTCAGATGACAAAAATTGTCCAACCATCAGACTGCCACACTGGCAGATGCTCTGGCTCCAAGCCCTACCTCTGATAAAAACATGGTCCCTTTAGCTAAAAACCCATGCTTTGATATTTGTAAAAGGGTTCATGGGATACTTAAACTGGTAAAGTGTTTTGAAATGTATTGATGGAAAGTCTATGCAAGTACTTGTTTTTGGTTTTTTTTTGTTTTGTTTTTTTTTTTTTTTTTTTAATTAGTTGACTTGTTT
>NDXB01013910.1:0-68407 GCA_002631895.1 Agapornis roseicollis
GAGCAAGCTGCTCCAGTGGAAGGGGTCCCTGCCCATGGCAGGGGTTGGAGCTGGAGGAGTTTTGAGGTCCCTTCCAACCCAAACCAGGCTGGGATCCTGTGATTCAATGATAAAGGAAAACCAAAATTATTCTCAGCATTCAACAGCAAAACCCCACCACCTGCTGAGCCAGGAAAGCATTGACTCACCGTCCTGTGGTGCTGCTCACCACACTGTAGCAGTGCATTACATCTGCAGAAAGACATGGTCAATGAGCAGGTCACAGACACCATCCTGATACATCCCAACATGTTCACACATCGGAAAAGGGAAACAAGGGGGAGCCTTCGGTGCTGTGGTTTTTGCACAGTCTCACCAACTGCAGCCCCAGTGGTTACATGGAAGTCAGGGTGTGCTGGAGGAAGCTGTGTCAAATCACATGCGCCTGGAAAGGGATCCAAGCCATGTGGCACCCAGGTGGAAAGTTTGGCAGTGCTCAGGAGCAGGAAACTACAAGAAGTGGCTGCAGACCACAAGTTACTTGTAAAGAACCGGGGTGACAATCGCCATGCTGCAACCCAGAGGTGCTCAGTTTCTTTGGCAGAGGAAGTACTACAGCATGAATGTGTCGCAACCGCACTAAATAAATTGATGTCTGACCAATGACTGAGCTGCTGCATGTGAATCTTGAGCCTTCTTCAAGGAGAGGAGTGGATCAAACGTGAGAACACAGGAACGTGGAATACAGCATCGTCTGTAAAGTGTTTCCAAAAGGATTCCTGGGAGCTGACTCGCCCAGCAGTGTAGTCTTGAGTATTTTCAGTCTTGGCACCTGCCTTGATTGTTAAGTTTGAGCAAAAGGACTCAAGCATCCGGCTGGTTTTCACTAAGTAGCTTTGCCACAGTGAGGGAAAAGATGGCCTTGAGGCTGAATATTAGCAATAAACCTGAGGGTCAGAGAGGTGCCCAGCATCACCAGCCCCGTGAATTTCCATTACACAGTTTGGAAAACAACATCACTACTTGCATAGATGCCACAGAAAAGTGGTCCTTTGGGTTTGGGCTATTGCTTCTTTGACCAGTATTTTCAGAGCTTTTCTCACTGAAATAAAGCACAAGTGAGATAACAGAGTGGTGTGACATTATTCACTGGCAGGTGCATAGGAAAAGTGGCTGAAATTGGCCCAGAAGAGGGATGTGCAAAATCCCAGAACTCCCAATGCACCTCCTGAAGGGTGCAGACCAACACAGGCACCATGTGCAGTCAGAGGGGACCCAGTCAGGCTCTTGGCAAGGCTGCTGGGGGGAAGGCAGCAAATGGGGAGCAGGCTGGGCACACACCAAGAGTCCTGGTGATCCTCCCCTCATAGCTTCCCAGAGCTGATGGCTGGGTCTGTGGATGAGGTGGAGCTGGAGAGCTTTGGTTTAAGTAGGGGTTGGAGATGGACATTGCCTGTTGTGAAGTTTGCTACCAGTGAGACCTTGTTTGGAAGCAAATTCATCTCTTTCAGCTGAAAAGCAGTGTGAACCCTCCCCGGGCAGCTCTGGCCAGGCAGCTCCTCGGGCAGCAGAGCTGAGCATTAACAGGAAGCAGATTTCCAGGCAGCTTTTAGACAACAAGCACCACACTTGATGTTTTTCTGCTCTGGTCCTGTCCTGCAGCTTCCAGCATGGGCATGTGAAGCCACTGTGCTGCCAGCACCATGAATGCTCCCTTTTCCATCCTGGACTTCCCAGGGCTCGGCCTCCCCAGGTCATCCTCTGCCTCATCTTGTAGGATCAGCTGTGGCTCCTGCAGGACAGCACATGCTGTGTCCCCTGCAGGACAGCACATGCTGTGTCCATGCTGCTGCAGCCCAGCCCTTTGCCATGCAGGGACATGGACTTGCTGGGCAGTGCTCATCAGTCTGGGTCAGACTTGGTTTTGGCTGGGTGCTTCGAGCACTGGCAGCAGGACATGGGCACATTCAACCTGAACAGTAATGCAGTGCTTACCCAAATCATTCACAACTATGATTTCCTCAGAATCACGGAATGGTTTGGGTTGAAGGGACCTTAAAGCTCCTCCAGCTCCAACCCCTGCCACTGGACCCCTTCACTGGAGCAGCTTGTCCAACCTGGCCTTGAGCACTGCCAGGGATTGGGCAGCCACAGCTTCTCTGGGTCATCACCCTGTGCCAGCACCTCAGCACCCTCACAGAGAAGAGCTTCTTCCTTATCTCCAGCCTGAACTTCCCCTGTTTCAGCTGAATCCGTTACCCACTGTCTATCCCTACAGTCCCTAATGAAGAGTCCCTCCCCATCATCCTTGTAGGCCTCCTTTGAAAGGATTTGTAAGGTATTAATTGCACCGTGCTTGGAGAAGAAAAGGTTGTGGTTAAAAAAACTGGTAAATCTCCATCCTGAGCATGGTAACACATAAGTGGTGCAGGGAATTAATGTTTTTAAAGCAGATGTTGCGAGTTACTGGTACCATGTCACTGTGTCCCTAAGGTGGGAGACCTTGTTCCCTGCACATGCTCCCAGGACACAAAGAGCTTCCTTTGGGTGCAGAAGTGAGGGGCCAGAACAGGGAGAAAGGGATTCCCTGGCTGTGGGCAGGAAGCACTCACACACCCATTGTGTAAGTCCTCTCTAATCACATCTGGCTCACTTTCATCACTGACCTTACAGCTTCGTTAACTGGCTCATGCTTTCATTAGAAGGGTCTTTATAAAGAGGCTTTTATACTGGCAGGTGACACAACAAAAAACCCAAATGCTACCAGATCAGAACCCTTAGATGCAATGGAGCATTTTGCTGCCTGAAAGCTCTTCTATAACCCTGAGGGATGGGCTCTGCTCTTCTCTTCTCAGAGGTGGATCCTAGTGGGCTTTGTGGGCCTATGCCAGCACTTGATTAAATGGACCACTTTGTACTTTCCAGACTGTACACACAGCTCACAGGAAATGGTCTCAGCGTTTTTCTAGTTCATGCTTTGAAGGGAGGAAGGGTCACACAAGTGGCTGCTCTCTAAATTCATTTTGTTCCTGCAACCACTGGACCCAGATGTGGAAAAGCCCAACTCTGCTGTGTCTGATCAGCCCACAGGCTGCTCCTCTCAGACCACACAATTATGGGATGTTTGGGTTAGAGGGACCTCAAAGCTCATCCAGTTCCAACCCCCCTGCCACAGGCAGGGACACCTTCCACTAAAACAGCTTGCTCCAAGCCCTGTCCAACCTGGCCTTGAACACTGCTAGGAATGGTGCATCTTTCCTTCGCTCCTATTGCTCCATTTTGCGTTGCTTTACACCCTGAAATGTGGACTCTCAGGAAAAAAAACCCCAAGATTCAAACCCCAAATTTCAGAATTCTGAAGTCATCCACAAATGTTGCAGAGATTATTTGAGGTGTTAAATGCATACCTGGGTCTGCAGCAGGGGCAGTGTTGTGGGGCTGGTCTGTGTCCTCAGGGTGCTGCCAGATACCATCAGCCTCAGAGACTGGCTGTGCCTCAAGCCAACCACTTCATTGCCTAAGGCAGTTAATCCTTACAGGGTCTGCAGCTCTTGCCCAGAGCTCTTTGCCAAAGACCTCCCAGCATTCCAAAGACCTGACCCTGGGAGCTGCATGGCCTTTGTGAGTGTGGGACTCCCCACCCTGCAGCACCATTGGTGCTTCAGGCTTCAGCTGTGCAGCTGCAGCTCATTGGGGTTAGCCCTGAAACTTCAGCTGACAAACACGGGCTGCTGAGAGCTCAGCCCAGGAGTGCTGCGTGTTCTGTCTCTCGATGGTGCAGAGAAGCGATGTTTCCTCTGAGCTGTGAGTGAAGAACACGGGCGCTTTTGTGCACCGCAGCCTCCGTACACCATTGCTTGCGGTGTGTATCGCCTGCTGCCTTGCAGGTTCATGTGCAGGCAGTGACCCTGCTCAGCCAAGTCTACCTGTAATTACAGGCAGATGTTACAGGTCAAAATTACAAGCAGACTTCGGTTTCCTCAAGGCTAACAAGTCCCATGTGCCGGCTGTTAGATGAGTGGAGTGGAGGCTGCCTATGCATGATGGCTATGCTGCCACTTTTCAGTCCCTTTCCATACACACCACTCAGCTCTACTGCAGTTGCCTGTCTTGGCAAGGAGAAGGTTACCCACCTCAGTAAGAGCCATTCCCCAGCAATGTCAGAGCACTGCCAGGGCGCTGTTCATGCAATGGGCAGGAAGCACAAATGTGCAAGCCAGCTCTTCCTCCCATGTGTCCTCTCCATGTGTCGGCCCTTGCTGAGTGCCAGCTTGTCAAGCCTCTGGAACTGGGAAGCAGTGGCAGGGCTGTGACACGGGGCTCTGCTCTGCGGCACAAAGACAAGGGGATCTCATCAAACATTTGCAGCCTGGATTCAAGGTTTTCAGCCCCAAACCAAGCTGTGTCTCTCAGCATCATGCTTTTTGCAGAGTAGGCGAGTAAGCCAGTGGGAGGCAAGCAGGTCCTGGTGTAACACAGAGGGGTGACAGGTTCCCACCAGCACCCTCCTTCTCCATCTCCTTCTCCTCTTCCTTCTCTTCCAAGTCCTTGTCCTCATCCTCCTCCTTCTCCTCCTCCACCCACCCTGGGAAGACTTTCCCCCCCACAGAGGCCTTCCTGGGATGACAGGTGCTCCATTACCCTCTGTCTCTCAGAAGGGGTTTCAAGGAGCCGTTGGATCCAGGAGAGGCCGGTGTGGAGTAACGCCTTTCCCTGCCGTGGCTGGGGGTCTTCACACTGGCAGATGTTGCAGCAGGAGCCTCTCCATGTGTTCCCACAGCTGGCAGTGGGTGATGTTCACCCTGCAGCACCATTGATCATCTCTCTGATGGGATGGTGGAGCTCTTCCACAGCACGAGCATCACTGCATGCCTTCAGGTACCAAATAACTGAGGGTGATGGAGGCAGCCAAGGGCTTATGGTCAGGTTATGTCTGGAGATCAGGGAACAGGACACTCTGTGAATTCATGGTGACAGATGGAATGTGCAGTTGGAGGCTCCACCCCTCCCCAAACTGTGGCTCCCTGCCTGGGGATGTCCCCTGAGCCACTTCCACTGCTGTTCCTGCACCACTGCAGCTGCAGTGTGCACAGGGGTGCTCTGTAGGCTTCACTACTGCTAATGAGCAAGAGCAAGAGAGTGAGGTTTTCACCTCCATCTTTCAGCAGGCATTTCCCACCAAGCATTCGCTGGATGAGCACTGTACAGATGACTGGCGCCGTGCTTTCCGGCTGTATGGGTATCCCACAGTGGGATCCAGGTCTAAACGGCAAGGCACCGGCAGTGATAGGTCTATTACTGTATTTCCTGGAGCCTAATGGAAGGCCTTTCCCACAGCTGACTGATAATGTCTTTCATTAAAGCTTAGCCCTGCCATTAGACTGCTGTTTTTCCCTATCCAGCATTCCACAAGTGTCCTTACAGCAGGATCAGTGCCATCATCAGTCTCTGGTGAGTTCTTAATGTCTGACTGTGCTGTTATATCACACACATTTCCAAATGGAACTTAACTGACTTCCCATAGTAATCAAGGTGTGACTGAACCTACCCATTTTGAGTTGGTTCCTTCAGCATTTGTCACTCACCCAATGAAGGTGAACAGAGAATTTTGTCCTTCTTAAGCTTAAGGCAAACTAAATGTTCATGTAGGAGCAGAACAACCGCTGCCCCCAGCTGTGTTTGCAACTGCTGCATTTAACCTTCTTGCAGAATAAAAGATGGGGTTTACAGGCTTACGATCCCAGCCTGGTTTGTGTTGAAGGGACCTCAAAGCTCCTCCAGTTCCAACCCTGCCACGGGCAGGGACCCCTTCCACTGCAGCACCTTGCTCCAAGCCCCTGTGTCCAACCTGGCCTTGAGCACTGCCAGGGATGGGGCAGCCACAGCTTCTCTGGGCCATCACCCTGTGCCAGCGCCTCAGCANAGCCCCTGTGCCTGGCCTTGAGCACTGCCAGGGATGGGGCAGCCACAGCTTCTCTGGGCCATCACCCTGTGCCAGCGCCTCAGCACCTGAAAACAGGGAACAGCTTCTGCCTCAGAGCTCAGCTCAGTAGAGGGACATACAGGTAACACAGCTCAGCCTTCCTGTGCTTTTAGGGATACATTTGTTCTACCAGGCACAAATTGGCAATATGATAAATACAGGGGGCAGAGGGCTGGAACTGGAGGAGCTTTAAGGTCCTTTCCAACCCAAGCCACCCTGGGATTCTGTGATAAAGGAATTAATGACTTATGCTAAGCAATTTCCTAATGAAAATTATCAAAAAGCTCACCCAGAAGCCAGCAGTTTCATTATACGGAGGATCACCCATCCCTGCTCATTTGAAGGGATTATGCTGGGTTTGTACGGCCAAGGGGACACTGGGGACACGGTTTGGCTGCTGCTGGTGGCAGGGGAGGTCGGGAAGGGACGGGAGGGTGGCCTCAGCCCCTTCTCAGGGTATTTCTCAGCAGCCGTGTGCAAGGTAACTGCAGCTCTCCCAGTGTCGTAAGCAACGAGTTCATCGGATCCCACACAGGGAACGGATTCATTTATAATTTAAACCACTTAAAGTTTCTCAGAATTGGATTTCTTTTAAGCAAGGCCTGTGAGGTAATTTGGGTGTGTGTCCATGTGCTAGGTCAGTTCTGCTGCCTCCACAGGGCTCCCAACCCTTCACTGACTGAGACAAACTAACAGGTCCCTGGCACAACAAACCCTCTCCTTCTTCTGCTCCCAGGGTTTTCCAGAAACCTGGTTTTCCCCATCTCTGCTATGCCTCACTCCAACCCTGGTGGTGAAGCACAGTAAGGATGCAGCAGCAGGCTCTGCATCCTCCTGGGGATTTGAATCGTAGCATAGTCTGGGTTGGAAGGGATGTTCAGAGGTCATCCAGACCACCCCCCCTGCAATGAGCAGGGACATCTTCAACTACACCAGGTTGCACAGAACCACATCCATCCTGGCCTTGACTGCCTCCAGGAATGGCAAAACTGGCCCAAAGGCAGCCAGGTCGCAGGATGTGCTTCCCATGGCTCCTGCAGAAACAAATGCTGGAGAGAGCCACCAATCCTGGGCCCATCCCAGCAGTGGGCTGGCAAAGTGGAAGCTGCTCCTTACGAGGTTGGTCTCTCCATCCCTTCATGGTCTGCCTGTGAGTTAGTAGAAAAGGTAAATGTCATCTGTCCCATTCAACATGGGGGCTGTATTTAGTATATACCCATTGATTATACAGACACTTGCATTCACACCCTGTTTGTTCCACATCTTGGGGCTGGGACAGGGGAGGTATCGGGGAACAGAACTTCCTTTTAACTGAATTACACAAGTGATAGTAGTGCCAATATCATTGCGAAAAAGCCTATTACCTAATCAGCTACCATTAAAGAAACAGATTAACATGGTGTCTGCTCTCACAGGACCATAGATATTTTTATGGGATGTGGCATTATAATAAAAATTCCCTAGACTTCAGCTTAATCTAGAAAACTCATTAAATGGATTCAATACACTATGGAATTCTATATAGAAATGTTATTGTTAAATGGACCATATTTCTCTGCTGCCTTTGCCCAATCAGTTTTGTTTTATAGCATATTTTCCCCTTTGGATGAGATAGGAAGGAGGTTCAGAACTGATGCAGACATTGACCTGGCTGATGTACCAGGTGGGAAGACGGGAGAGGAAGTGTTATAATTCATAAATAAGTTCACCACTGAAGATGAGCACAGCATGAGCAAACAACCAGGACTAAACCATAACCTGGTGAGGCTTCAGATTGTCAACCAAGGTTTTGTTCCAAAAGGCAAACTGAGCACCAACATCTATTACATCTGTTGTGCTGTGGCTGAGTCACCAACACTCAGTTTGGAGCCATCAAAGTCGCTGTGAGCACTGCTCTGTGGAATGGCCAGGGGATGCTGCCTTCCTGCCGCATGCCTTAAGGGTCTTTCTCTGAGGGTTTGGGCACAGGCCACCCCAGCGCCTCCCGCCCAGCCTGCAGCAACGTCAGCAGTGTCCTATCCACCTCCGAGGGCTCAGTTCTTCTGCCACAGACAGAGATACCACCATTGTACGCGTGGCTGCTGCTCACCTGAGCTACAGCAACACAACGTACCCGAGCACAGGGCATCAGCCTGCAGGAGAAGTCAGCTGAGATGAACCCTATGGTGTGTCTCGCCTGGGCCCATCCACTCAGGACGCTGGGCACTCTTGGGGAAGCTGCTGTTAGGCCAAGCTCAGGACCTCCATTCTTCTTGCAAGGCCCTCTTGCTTAGAGCCTACACAACCAGCAGATTAAAGGACGTGATGTCATGAAGATCACGATCAGTAGCTGTGCTCCTCCGGAGGAGTTGATGGTAGTATGTGTAAAGCTTTAAATTAACAGCAGAAGGCACAACTGTGGCGACCGGCTTGAGACTCTTCAAGAGCTGAGGCTCATCACAAATCTCACTGTCTCTCTGCAGGAAGTGCATTTAGTAAGCAGAGTCTTGCCCACTTGGGCATTATTATATCCCATACC
Source organism: Agapornis roseicollis (assembly GCA_002631895.1). NCBI lineage: Eukaryota > Metazoa > Chordata > Aves > Psittaciformes > Psittacidae > Agapornis > Agapornis roseicollis. The sequence continues at coordinate 8,481 of NDXB01013910.1, forward strand.
CATATGGATGTTAAAGTGCCACACACAAGAAGAAAATGCTTTATAACACGTACTTTTGCTGCCAGAAAGCAAATGAAACGACAGCAGTTGATCCCCTCACTAACCGCACACCAGCACCAACAGGGAATCACTCCCAAAACATCAGTGCCTGTATAATGACAAGATGCTTTGATTCCGCTGTTTCTAAACCTGCTGCTGAAAACAGCAGCCCAGTCCAATGCATTGTACGTACTACGGATCAGTTAAGCAGAGACGCGTCAGTACCGGGAACGTTTTCCGCGCTGGAGTTACCGATGTGCCATTTCAGCAGCAGTCGGTTCACGCTGCGGGGGGTTTCTAAGGGCTGTGCCCATGCAGGATCCCTCTGCAGGGGCGCGGAGCTGCCCTGCGGGGCCGCCCCACACGGCAGCAATGGCTCCAGACCGCCCTGGGACGCGCCCCGCGCCGCACCGAACCGGGGAGCGCGGGGCTCGCGCGTCCCCGCGCCCCGGCGGCAGCAGAGCCCCCCCCGCGGGGCCGGGGGGAGCGGAGGGGGCGGGAAACCCGCGTCGGGACCGCAGGGCCCCGCGCCCTGACCCCGCGCGGACACGGGCGGGAACCGCCGGGCCCTGCGGGGTCCGCGCTGCCGAGCCCCGGGGGCGCGGGGGGTGCGCGCAGGGAGCGTCGGCCGGGCAGCAGGAGCCCCGGGCATGGCAGGGCTGCTGTGACCTGGGGCACACACACGGCAAGGGGCGGCTCCGGCCCCACTGTGCCGCTTTGTTTAAGGCACGGCAGCTCACCAGCGTCATCAACTATTCAGGCAAGCCACGGCGGTGACAATAGGCGGCTTCAACCGGCACCCACAACTGCGTGCTCTAATTCTGAACGACTGCTTCGTTACTCAGCGTTGGCTTTCCCTTATTGTTCCCTGTTTGCAAACATTCGCACCAGGAGAGTCCTACACGCGAGGGTTTATTCATGCTGTACCTGCGTGCAAAGGTCAACAGTTGTGCGCAGCCAGAAGTCCTGTGTATGTCACATTTTTTATGGAATCATAGAATCAACCAGTTGGAAAAGACCTTCAAGATCGAGTCCAACCGTCCCCTAGCACGGTGCCTGCAGCCCTGCCCTGGGCAGCCTGTTCCAATGCCTGAGCACCCTGTGGGGCAGGAATTGCTCCTCAGCTCCATCTGAACCTGCCCTGGGGCAGCTTGAGGCCGGTTCCTCTTCTCCCATCCCTTGTTCTTTGGGAGCAGGGCCCAGCCCCTCCTGGCTCCATCCTCCTGTCAGAGCGTGGCTGCAGGGTTCTGCTGCACCACCACTACCGGCAGCACCACAGCCTCACCAGTGCCGCTCACATCGCCCTGGGGCACCACAGCTTCTCCTAAAGAGCTCTCAGCACCTTCATCTATCAAGCACAACCCAAGTGAGTTTTGCCATAGACATTCTCCTGCAGCAACGTGGGCTTGAACTTTTGCTGAGGGTTTACATTAATATGTATGCTCCAGGGTGAGAAATCAGTTTGATTTCACTTCTGGTGCTTTTACATCCCATTACTGCAAAACCACTGCACATATTTGTTTCCTGAAAGGATCTGACAAGCTATTAGGACAATTTCCTTGCTATCAGAAGGGAAAGCCGCAGTGTTCAGTGTGTCTTTTGAAAGGCTGGGAATGCTTAATTACTGCGAATTCCTACTGAGTTTTGCCTGGAGCTCCAACCCAGAGCTTTGATGGCAGCAGCTTTGCACCAGAGACTGCACAGGGAAGTGCTACAGAGTGCTAGAGCTCATGTCTGTAGTACCTGGAGTGTTCTATAGCCTTTTTCAGCTATGAAAGATGAGTGTGCACCGCATGCTGTACACAGGGTATTGCTTTGTGACTGGAAGGCAGAAGCGTGAGGTAGGGATGTCACAGCCCCTAGAGGTCCTGGATGGAGCCACCCTTTGGAAGTGCCGAGAACCCTCAGCAAATGCTGCTATTGCACTAGCCATGGAGTGCCACAGCCATGGGGTCCCTCACCCAGGACCCTGTGACACCACCACACCAAGAAGCTGTTGCCCTTGTTCTGTGGCTTAGTTTTTAAATGCACATTTGAAAACATCACTTATCTCCGTGGCACAGAAAACGGGAGACATCTTGAACCGATGTGTCACACAGAGCACTTCCCACAGACCAGACCCTGGCACTGGCTGGTAGATACAGAACCAGAGCACTCTCAGATCACTCCATTTCACACTGTTGCTGGTTACAGTAATGCATTTGCAGTCTGAGGAAAACCCTCTCTAAGAGCACAGTTAATTTCATGCCACCTCAAGCTTCAAAGCTGAGTAATTCTCATTCTTCAGGCTAATATAAAAATTGAGCTGTTAATAGCAACAGCCTTGCAGGCTGAAAGAGAAGGGGCTCTGCTCCCTGCTGCAGGATGAAGCCCCTGGCTCTAAGGAGCCATGTTGTGACCAATTTTAGCTTCACCTTGCTCCTACTTTTTGTTGCTTGGCACAAGGAGCAGAGCTGAGCAAGAAGTGGCCCTTTGCATCAAGGCTTCCTATGTTTGAAGCAACATCTGAGCTGTCAGACCCTGATGGAAATGTCCCTCTTGCAGGCTGGCAGGAGGAAAAGCAAAGCCACTGAGCTGACCTCCCTCCATACCCAGACCCAGACAGACACAAGGGTTTTCAATGGGGTTCCAAGTAGAGACATGACTCCAGAGCATTCTGCTGCTCTCAACACTCTTCCCTTGGGATTAGTGCAACACACCACTGGCACATTAATGCTGTGATGCTCTGTATATGTTCCAAGGTGAGCACTCACATGAGCGGTTAGAGCAGAAGAGCAGGGGCACACCTCATCATACAGCAGGAGCGTTTCTCTGGGTACATTGAGAACCAGACCCAGAGCACTTCAGCCTGGGCATGCCCTCAGCCCACCCAGAGTCACCTGCCACAGACGTAAGTGACCTCCAAGGGAAGGGGCACCAGCTTTACAAATACAGAATGAACCAGGCTGGAAAAGCCCTTCAAGCTCATCCCATCCACCCATTAACCCAGCCCTGGCCAGGCCACCCCTGCCCCATGGCACTGAACCCTTGCAGGGCCGGTGTCTGCAGCCCTGCCCTGGGCAGCCTGTTCCAATGCCTGAGCACCCTGTGGGGCAGGAATTGCTCCTCAGCTCCATCTGAACCTGCCCTGGTGCAGCTTGAGGCCGGTTCCTCTTCTCCCATCCCTTGTTCCTTCGGAGCAGAGCCCAGCCCCTCCTGGCTCCATCCTCCTGTCAGGCACTGGTAGGGAGCCATCAGGTCCTGCACTCACCTCCCAGCAGCTCCCTGGTACATGTGGTGCCTGATGTGCCCCTTACCATGGGCTCCAGCTCTTCATCCCACCCAACTTTGGCTTTAGCTCTGCTTCCATCTCTCTGCTCACCTGCATTTAAGCAGCTGCTGCCTGTCCCAGGGCACCCCCTGCACCTGGGTTCCCTACAGCTGATCCTCAATAAGAACCCAAGTTAACTCCTGTGCCACCGCAGTTGCTCCATACCTCCACCATGCTGGGTGATGATGGCAGCACCACTGAGCAGTGGGTCCCTTTGCTCCTTCAGCAGCTGAGCTGAACCCACCCTAGATGTGGTACATTCGCAGAGGTACACTCACATGTCAGCAAGAGGGTATGAGAGTTGAGTCATTATCCCATGGCAGCTGCCATGCCAGGTGCAATGCTTCCTACTGGGACTTTCCATATAGGTTTACTGCTAGAGAACAAGGGACCACACCAAAGTGAAATGCCATCTCTCCTACTGAGTTCCCAGTCCTCCAAAGGGTTAATTGTTCATTGTCTTTCCCCTCTGGAGCAGGTTTATGGAGAGCTTTTCCCTAGGAGCAGGTGCAGTAACTGGGAGTCACACTGTCAGTAAAAGTCCAAAACAGAGCGCGTGATCCTTGCCCACAAGCACAGCCTGGCCAGACCCCTGCAGTCAGCGCAGTCTGGGGAGGTGCAAGTGCAGGAGCACCTCCCTGCCAACGGGGGTTTCCACCTTAGACTCCTTCAATGCCACAGCAGCAGCAGACGGATCAGATGGAAACCGCTTTGAGAGGCTTGCTCCTGCTCTGGAGAGGGAGCTGTGCACAGCCCCTGCTCCAAAGGGTCGGGAGGAGAACATGGGCAGCAGAGCAGGTTCTGGAAGCTCTGCGGGCTCCAGAGCTCAGGCTGTGGCTCCTGGAAGAGGTTCAGGCGGGAGCATGGGAGGCAGGCGCTGCTCTTTCCTTCCCTCTGCTCTAAGGCATGGGAGCAGGTAACTGGGAAGAACAAGGAATGGAGCCACTCCAGCACGCACGTTCTTTTCAGGGCGTTCTTCCTTCTCCCCTCTCTCTGGCAGCTCTCAGAAGATTCACCTCACCAGGACTTCATTTGCAGAGACATATTGCTGTGGCATCAGCCTTAAACACGAGCTAGTTGTACTCATTATGTTATGGTGGGTACCATGTTGCAGTACAGTAATGGTAAGGTCTGGACGTGGTGAAGTGCAAAGTGCCTTTTTCAAAAGGACAGTCATCTCAGGGGCACAAGTCCCTTACTGATAACACAGGCAAGTACTTAGGAGTAACCTGGCATCTGAAATAATGCAGTTATCCAACCCCTTGCGTACCCCCATGGGTGCTGCGCTCCCAGCTCTACGCTGCGATGTGACCCCGGTAGTGAGCAGCTCTGGGACCTGCCGGGGAGCCATCGGGACCCCTTTGACATGGGAAAGCTCAGCTCTTGGGTCTCACCTCGGGGCCTGAAGTGTACGCAGTGGTTTGGCTTCTGCTGCCTCTTCTCCAACACGTGTGACTTTTTGGCCTCCTTGTAACTAATTGGGTGTTCTTCCATCAGGAGCTGTTGGAAACCAGGAAGAGACGTGTGATAGAGACCACCTACTAGATCTCATTCTGCTCTTATGTAAGCCTGTTAAAAACAGTAATAGCCCCATTAGAGTGACTAGATTTGTATCAGAATAAAAACAGTGTGAGCAGCAGGAGAATTGGTTGCTTTGGGTATAAATTCATGAAAGTCATTTGAAGGCTCTCTGGGAGCATAATTAGAAACATCAAGTCCTGGGATGTCTTCCTTCCTTTCTAATCCAAAGCTACTTTTAAGAGCTGCTGCCAGCTTGAAAAATGGTTGTTAAAAGGCAGCTCTGGATGGTTTGAGGGATAACGGAGCCCACCAAATCCTCTAGGAACTGCAGGGCTTAGGCTTGGCTTTTATTCCCCCTGTCCATGTGTATGACTGCTGGGCAAAAGATCCATTTCACCAACAGGGAACCAGACACAGGCTGCTTCTGGAACACAGAGGGATCTCAAAGGAGTGAAAGGGAAGTAGCCCTTTAATCTCTTCCATGCTAATTTCATTAGAGGTGAAAGAAACTGTTGCTTTTTGGAGCAATGCTACCTGCAGGATTCTGAGGTGGAGGGATGCCTTTACAGCTCACATGATCCCTTTCAGCGCTGGCAGTGCTTCAGAGCCTGGCAAGGGCTTATTCCCATTACCTTATCCAGGGACAATAAATCAAGCATAGAGAGGAAACCCAGTTCATCCAAGGCATTGTTTTCAAAGGCTTCTCTGCCTTGATAAATAATATTTCCCTTTGAGAAGAGCAACAGGGAAGGAAGTACAAAGAGCAGCTTCTGGTTGTGTGTTAGCTCACTGGAGGGTGCTCAGACAGCAGAGCCGTGGACACACTGAAAGCTGTTAAAAGGTAGCTAAGGTTGATGTTTTTCCATGTCTGGAAGCCAACTTTTCCTTCCCTTCTCCTGTGGAGCTTGCACAGGGATGTGTAAGGGGACCTGACCTCCTCTTGGTGCTCTCCAAAGATAACAATTATCTTCTCTTTCCTATCCTAGAAAGGTTCATGTTGATATTTCAGAGAAAAGCTCTAGGCTGGAGGATTTGTTTTCAGTCTGTAGCCCTGAGGTCTCGCACACGATCCTGGAGATGCTGTGTTTGGCTTTGGTACAAGGTCAGAAATACTGCGTCATGGAGTTTCCCATTCAGCAGTGGTATTGACAAAGGCGACTAACTTTGCCCTCCTGCACACAGCATAAATGCTGCAGCTATGTGCTTCAACTTGAACTGAGGTTTGGTGTCAGTGTGATGAGCATGGAGCACTGCTGCAGCATTGCCTCTGAGGAGCAGCTCTTGGCTTGTGACAGGAATTCCTGTGGCCAGTGATCAGTCACCAAGATGTAAATCGTGTGTTGTGCCAGCCATAACAGACAACATGGGAACGGGAATGGGAGAAAAGACAAGAAGAGGAGAGGAGAAAGCATGCTGGAACTGGAAACCATGGCTGCTCTTAGGATGCAGAGCTGTAGCAAACTGGGCTGCTCCATGGCTTGCAGAAAGAAAGCAAGGCACAAGACGTTTGGAAGCCTTTTCTGTGGCTGTCAGTTACTCTGCCTCACTGCATCTTCTCAGCACGATCATCCATTCACATTTTTCTTGGAAAATAGCTAAAAAATTATGTATGAATCCTTGAAGATTTATGGGTACAAACAGTGCCTCTTTCTGTAGTACAATAGTGCCTCTGACATTTGAGTAACACGATGTCTCTGGGGACATCAGTGTTTGTTTCAGTCCCACCAAAGGCTGGCCTGCAACAAAGGAAAAGCTAGAGCTATGAAACGCCAGCGCAGTCAGTTCCTGCATCCAAACGTGAAGGAGGTGTAAGGCAGCATTCCAAACCGGAGGCACAGGGATCCCTGGTACCCCATGCCCTTGTGCACACCCTGAAGCGGCTGCTCACATACTGTTCCAGTGCCAAGAGGGGTGTAAGGGATACAAAGGCAGCGTGTGCCCACAGTTCACCACCAGGCACCAAGGGGTCAGCCTGGGAAGATGGTGGGAATTCAGCCTGGGATCCCTTGCGACAAAATCTACTTCACCCAAAGCTTCACCATCCTGTGGCCTCGGCAGGGAGTGGAGTGGAGAGAGGGCAGAGCAGAGCTGCACGCACTGCAGGGCCCAGCTATGGCAGCTCAAAGGGGGGGACCAGTGAATAAGGGCTTTGAAAATCAGTTTAATGTTTTCCAAATGTTTGGTGATGCACAGCGTGTTCTCGGGATGTGCAGCGGATTTGGGAGCGGAGCTGAGGCTTTGTAGCCTCTCCCTGGGATGCAGAGGGAACGTCGAGCTGTCCTTGGCTTGGGAGTGGGAAGGTTACACTGAATTAGGGAGCCTCAATGGCTTTTTCTCCCTCTTAGGCCCAGTCCCTCCTGGCTGGCAGCAGAGCTGGAATGGAGCTTGGGCACCCTGCGCCGTGCTCCTGCAGGAGGAGCGGTTGGGAGCCCGCGCTTTGGTGTCTGCCTCCAGCTGATAAATAGGGAATGTAACCGAAGGGAACAGTCAGAGGAAAGCCAAAGGAAACAATGAGTCACGACTTGGCAGCTGGGAAGGTGCCATCCGAGCCCTGCGCTGCCCTGAGGAACCGGTGCCAACGTGAGCTCCTTCCCCTGGGAGCTACAGCCTGGCAACAGGGCACCACAGGGAGCCGGGAGGGAGAAGGATGTGGTTGGACATGGCTGGATGAAACACAGGCCCGAGGCCATCCTGGAACATCTTCTATTCTCTCCACGTACTGCAGGCTGTCACTGCACGCTGTGGCTGAGGGTGATTTCAGCTCTACGGTGGTTTCTAGTAAGGCAGAAATGAACCCCAGGCTCTGATCAACTGGATGGGTGACCTGCTGTTGGCTTTGTGGACCTGCCCAACTGGAGACTGGCGCCAGACTGTATCCCTATGGGAAGTCTAACAAAATACCTTTTCCTGGGTGTATTAAAACACCACGGAGCTGTCAGGAAACAGGATAAACTGTTTCCAAATCAGAGTGTGAAGAGAAACTCCGACAGACCATACCTGTGTGCCATGGTAGCGGCAGCAGCACCCTGCAGTCACAGACCACACCGGTGCTGAGAGCTATCACACGTGTCTCTGCTCTTTAACACAAACTGTCTTTGGTGACAAATATTCTTAAATTCAGAAAAAGATATTCCCAGTGTAACTATAATTTCTTTTTGACTTTTTCTATAATTGAGGTGAATTAAGTGTAATTGGAAGCATCTGCTCCTATTTTGGCACCCAATAAAGTGTGGTATCTGCATCTCCTGGAAGACGCTTTCCTCCTCCAACTCCCACCAGATCCAGCTAAAAATAGTTAATCTAAACCACGTTCTCCCAGGCAAAAGTGCTCTTCAGCTCTCGGGACCTGCCGCTCTGTGCGAAGCAGAGCTGCCGGCTCTCCGGTCCCGGCAGGACCAGGGAGGCTCCACGGCCCCGGGACAAGCCCCGCTGTGCCAGAGCAGAGGTGCTGCCACCAGCACCGTGCCTGGGAGCGCCTCTGGTGGGCGATGAGCAGAGCCCCGGCACCGGACAGTGCCTGGTCCTGCTGTGAGCAGCGGCGTCGCAGCTCCCCCAGCACCACACTGGGGCTGTGAGCCAGGCAGGGACCAGCCTCAGACAGCTCCCCCAGAGCAGTGTCGCCTCCTGCTCAGCAAAGGCCACCTTGGTCTGGTTTGATCCTCTCCTACCATGAGCATCTGACAGGGGCCATGTCCCCTCTGGCACTGTGCAACAGCAGCCGTGCTCCTTGCGCTGGTAGGAGTGAATTTACTTACAGTTACCCAGCCTTGGTTCAAATATGCCAGTGTGAGGGCTTTCCTCATTTCTGAGTAAAGCTAAACAAGCCTCCCAGTCTTGGGACAGAAAACTGAGGAAGCTTGGAAAAGGAAAACTTGAAAAAGACTGTTTGAGTTCAACAGATGCCCATGTTGGAAAAGCCACTGCTTGATACAGGAAACCTGGAGAGGAGCTTGGGACAAGGGCCTGCAGGGACAGGCCAAGGGCAATGGCTTGAACCTGCCCGAACAGGGCAGGCTGAGCTGAGCTCTGAGGCAGAAGCTGTTCCCTGTTTGCAGGTGCTGAGGCGCTGGCACAGGGTGATGGCCCAGAGATGCTGTGGCTGCCCCATCCCTGGCAGTGCTCAAGGCCAGGTTGGACACAGGGGCTTGGAGCAAGCTGCTCCAGTGGAAGGGGTCCCTGCCCATGGCAGGGGTTGGAGCTGGAGGAGCTTTAAGGTCCCTTCAACCCAAACCAGGCTGGGATTCTGTGATTCTGAGATGGAGACGAGATGGAGAAATGAATAAGAATACCCTGTGAGTATGGTGCAGTTACATTAGACCAATGATTGGAAACTCAGAAAATTCAATTAAACCTGAAAACTCAACAGGAATTTGAAGCTGTGAGGGAAGTCAGGTGTTTACTCAGGTTTCTTTGTCTAATCCCATGCTAATGCCAATGGTCCTTGACTGTGAAAAGTAAGATTCCCAAATAAATTCCTTTCAGAAGGTGCTCCAGGGTATGAAACAGTTAAACCACAAAATACCCATCAAGAAATGGCATCGTCTGAGGATGTGGGAGATGACGATAGCCCAGACCTTAAAGGCATTTTTTATTTCCTAGCAGGAATGACACAGCTTGAACACTGTGCCTTTTGCCTCGCTGTTCTAAGGGCATCCCGGCCTGGCTGGGGAGCTGCAGCTCCCTCATTGCTGGGCCATGGTTGTTGGAGCCAACTCCTGCAGGGCCCTGTCACCCCTCCTCGCTCTCTCCATCCCTTCCCCAGCCCCTGGGGAGCACAGGCAGCCTTTCCTACAGGCTGTATTTAGAAGTCAAAGGGGGAAAGGCTGGGAAACTTGTGCTGGAGGCTCCTGAGTAAACAGAGGGACACGAGGTGGGGTGGGACCATCTTAACATTTCTCCCTGTGGGAAGCAGCAGTTCTGCCCCATCAGCATGGGACACCCCATCCCCCTGTGCTCCCATCCCGTTGTGCTGCTGACATGCCCGTGCAGCATTCCAGCCTGTTTCCATCCCCTGCTCCCTGGTGCTTCTGCTCTGAGGGGAGCACAGGGCTCATTGGGTGCATGGCAGGAGCGTGCTCAGGGACCATCCCACCCTCACACCAGCCGTGGTGCATGTGCTGATGCTGGAGCTCAGGCTGACCACCCTCCTTCTCCTGTCCCTCTGCTCGCCTCACCCTGAGGCTTCTCCGAGTGCCTGCTCCAGGCACACATGGAGCTGATGAACAATTCCCATTCCCCCAGCCCCACCGTGGGTGCATCCCACCTGCAGCCAGGCCTCTGCTTCCCAGGTCCTGTTGTGGCTGCTGCCAAGGCAGAGAGCTGCAAGAATATGGGGTGAGGAAGGGCAGCACTGGGCAGTGCCACAGTCTTTTGGGTGCCCAAGGCTCAGGGCGCTCTCCTGTCCTGCGCAGCATTGTGTTGTGTGCTCAGGGTACGAGGCACGCAATGGACACAGCTTCAGCCCCAGATGCAAGCACAGCTACAGAGGGGCAGTTCTACAAACTACTTCTCTTGTGACACTGTCTCTGCACTGCCTGTGGGACCCATCCTGCTGAGCAGCAGGAGGACCTGAAGGGGAGAAGCCTGATAGAGCTCCTGCCCCCCAAGTGCCTCTGAAACTGAGATCACCCAGTGCTTCTGCCCAGCAAAACCCGCTTCTCTCTCAGCTCACATCCATCTTGTATTCATAAGGGCTATAAATACATCTTGTATTCTATACAAATAAGGCATGCACTGAAAATATTTATGCATTGCATCCACTCGCAGTGCTCTGGATTCCAGCCTCAGCAGCAGCAAAGCCATCATTACCCCATCGCCTGGACGGGAGACAGCTCTGGTGTGAAAGCCAGTTTATCTTGTGGGGACTTTGAGGAGATTTCGCTTCTGCAAGGACTGCAGCTAAACCTGCCCCTTTAAGGCAATGTCCTCTAAAAGAAGGCAAGGTTTCTTGGGGTTTATGCTGCTGCACTTTTAGACTGTTCACAACTCTCCCAGGAATCCTTTCAATATTCCCATCAAATTGAAGTATGAGTTACGTAATTATAATTAGAGCACCGTACTCCTGGTAACTCTCACTTTGTTTCTCTCAAGGCTGCTTGCTTCTTAACTTGTACTTAGAGGAGATTTTATCCCCCCAACAAACAGTTCCCTCCTCCCCCATTAAAGCACAAAGCAAACACCTCATTGCTCAAAACTGAGGAGAGCAGTTCTTACAGCAGCTGTGTTTCCATAGAGCTGCTTCTGCAGCTGATGGGAAGGTTTGTCACAGGGCAGTTCCTACCCTGTCAGTGGCCCCCCTGTGGCAAGGGGAGCTAAAAGCCATGAGGAAATGTGGCATTGTTCTCTGTCAAAGCAGGACACATGGAATGTGGCCAGGACTGGACAGGGCAGCCTTCCTGGGAATGCCACAAACACCTCAAACAAGCAACCCTCCCTGCAGAGGGTGCCCATGGACACTGGGCAGTGCTCAGACAGGCTGCTCTGGGATCTCATGAGGTCCCTTCCCACCTGAGCTGCCCTGTGCTCCCAGTGCTGACCCGGTGTCAGCTGAGATGCCAATGGCACAACTGCACTTGGAGGTTTTCTGTTTTGCCCTTTCTAGTCTCACCGCAAGGCATTCATTGAGGTGTCAGTGCTCAGATTAACGGTGCACCACGCACCGCCGTGCGCCCTGGCTGCCAGCACCAGGGAGAGAAATGCCAAGTCACGACCAGAAAGCACTCTGAAAGCACTGAAGTTAAAGGGCTTTTTAAAACAAGCCCTTAAAAAAGGGGGCAGTGATGTGAATTGTAAGCAGCTTTGCACGGTCTTTGAGGACTTGGCTGAACTGGTGCTGGGTTGCCCTGAGCCATGAGTGTCTCACCTCACTGAGTAATGGCTGGCGGCCTTGAGAAAGGGTTTGTGGCAATGAGGTGTCATGAGGTGTCTTAGATAACTCAGTGAAAGACATGTAATAAATGCCTAGGCAGCCTGTTATTTCCTATTTCAGTTTCATTTTGAAAGTAGAAATTATAGATTAATCTCTTTATGCTGAGGTTTGACATCTGTTAGGGCCAAATAAAAGCATTACCAAGTAATTTCCCTTGCTTCCCTTTGACTTTAGCACTCTTGGTACTAGTTTGTGCTGCCACCTTTAATTATTAAGCAGCAATATCTGCAGTGTAATCAGCGGAACCTAAACTCTTCAGGCTACTGGGAAGCACAGGCTTTATTTCATTCTAGAGGAGTTGACATAGGTGTTCATCCTTCACATAAGAGACAATGCGGCTGCATACGATGAGCCCTCTGGACAGCATCTCTGAATACCAGCATCTCAAGCATCCAGGATGATCACGGCCCCAGTTAGTGTTTGGTGGCTGCGGTCCCACCTCTGCGATGCCCCCTTTTGCTGTGAAGGTCAGGCTGCATCCACAGCCCTTCCCCACGCAGGCACGCTTCCTTCAGCCCTCCCCTGTCCCCGCTTTCCTCTGCGTCCTGCGGTCAGGACAGCAGCCCCGTGTGCGCCCGTGCCCCGTGCCAGCCCCAGCCCTGCTCTGCTCCTGTGCTGCTGCGGTGGGAGCCGGCACCGCGGGGCTGCGCCGGGGATGCGGGGCAGCTCAAACACCCTGACGGAACCCGGCTCTGGGGCCGAGGATGCCTCGTCCTTCCAGCAGGCAGCGGCGGTGCTCGCAGCCAGGAGCCTGCCAGGCACAGATGGAGCAGGCCAGCAGGTTCTGGCACATCCAGTTTCTGGTTCCCTCAGCAATGCCCTGTACGTGCTCCCGACTCGCCCTGGGAGCTCTGCTGGTGCAAACGGAGCTGCTCCCCCTTCCCTTGTGCACAGCATCAGCCTGGGGCAGCGACCGGGTCTGCCTGGTCCCCTCAGCACCAGGAGCTGGCCCAAAGCCCCACTGGCATCAAAAGACTGGATTGTGTTTTCTGACTGTCCCGCTTGCAGACTCTGCCAGAGCCATCCTCTGCAGAGGGCCCCGGGCTCCGCTGCCCTCAGAGCACCCTGGCCAACAGCCATATCACCATTTCCAAATGAAAATCCTTAACTACACCAATTGATCTGAGCTTTAAAATGACGCTCACCCTGAGCACTGCTGTCCTCCCTCTGCGCGCATGCTCAAAGGCTCCTGCAGGTCTTTGCCAATAGCTACAATATTCAATCAAAACAACCCCTCAAATGTAAGCGAATCATGAACTGAATGTGAGTGGCCAATATAAACCATAGGGCTCAGGAGCCTGTGGTGGCCAAGCTGGGACCTGCACCGTGCCAGGGCCCTCATCACCATCCCCATCTCCTGCCCTTTCCCAAACAGCCAGGAATAGCACAACAAATGTGTTCTTAACCTTTGCAAGGGAAGCGGGAGCACTGGGAAGGCTGTTGGCATTTCAAAGCTGGAACCAAGACCCTCCTCAGAGAAGTGTGACAATTAGGCACATAAATGTTCTTCACATCATGCACTGTCAAATGAAAAGATTGTTAACATCCTGCTGGCTTGCCCGAAGGTGACAACCATTGTTATGGGTATTGAAGCTCAGATAGTGTGTGTCACCCAAAGATAACAGCGACCAGCCTGAAGTGCTTCAGCAAAGCGAGGCAGTTTTCTGCTGCTGCAGAGAGCAGAGGATGCCCAGGCAGGGGCACCAGATGTGTCACAGCCCAGCCAAAGCCCAGTTTGTGTCCTGGAGAGTCTGCCAAAGATGAGGCTGCTGAAGGGCTTGGGATTAACGAGGGACAATTTGGACTCCCAAGAGCTGTGGCCAAGCCTCAGCCCGACCGGCTGAGAGAGAAGCACCAAAGTGCGTACGTTCCAGTTCCTTCAGCTATTTTTAATACAGCTTCAGAGACTCACTGTATTATCCTTCCTTTTTAGATCTGCTGCTTTTCTTAATCTCATCTCATTTTCCCTGCCCTCTCTTTATCTTTGGATCAATTTATATCATCCTTTTTATCATGGGCTAATCAGAACACACGTGGTGATTTCAGATAAATGTAGTCATGGTAATTTTCCACTCCATTTAGGTCAAGGCAGGATGAAACCATTTTTCGGATCTTATCTAGTACCCACCAGCAGTGGCTCCTGTTGAGGTGTCTGCTCCTCTGCTTCTCCAAATCTATTAGACCTTATGTCAAGTGTCAGCCTCCTTTTGGGGGTTTTCAGGAAACTGGTTCAAGGCAGCCCTGGGAAGGAAGGCCAGGCATCCCTTCTCTCCCTGCAGCATTATGGGAGGTGGCAAATGGAGCCCTTCTCTCCCTCCAGTCCCACCAGCACAGCTCTCCCATGATCACTTTCTGGCCACGCTGACTGCATGGGCTCAGCCATGCATGGGGCCCCTGAACAGCTCTTCAGTATCCCAGGAGGTCATGGAGGTGATCCTGCCCCTCTGCCCTGCTCTCTGAGACCCCACTTGCAGCACTGTGTGCAGTGCTGGTGTCTTCAACATCAAAAGGACATGGAGCTGTTGGAACAAGTGCAGAGGAGGCCACGAGGATGAGCAGGGACTGGAGCAGCTCCCATACGAAGACAGGTTGGGAAAGATGGGGCTGTTTAGCCTGGAGAAGAGAAGGCTGCGTGGAGACCTCAGAGCAGCTTCCAGTGTCTGAAGGGGGCCTATAGGGTTGCTGGGGAGGGACTCTTCATTAGGGACTGCAGTGACAGGACAAGGGGGAACGGGTTCAAACTGAAACAGGGGAGGTTTAGATTGGATCTAAGGAAGAAATTCTTTGCTGTGAGGGTGCTGAGGCGCTGGCACAGGGTGCCCAGAGAAGCTGTGGCTGCCCCATGCCTGGCAGGTTGGGATTTGGGGATTTTTTGGGATGTGGCAGTAATTTGGTCTTCAGGTCATCTTTCTCAGAAAACACATTTTTAGCAGCCTAGAAATGGTGTTGCTACCTGAGAACAAGGACTGACAGCCTTCTTTTCTAGCTGCTTTTTTTCCTCTTCAGCCTAATGGCTGGAAGGTGCAGCCTCCCTCCTAAGCAGGAAAGCAGTTTATTTATCTAATCCCTGATGAGTCTGATCTCAATCAGTTTTATCTAAGTGCAGCACTGAAATCCTCAATGTCCTGTGGCACAGAGCTCCCCTCTGCCAGACCCTGCTGGATGGCCAAGCATGCCTGCTTAATTTAGATAAGGCTCAGAAACAGCCTATTTGGAAAACTGTCTGCTCTTCCCATTTAGTATAAACTTCCCTCTCCACGCTCTGTTTATGCCAATGCAGATCTATGTAAATCCTTCCACCAGAGATTTTCTTCAAGGAGCAAGTCAAGGCACAGAGCAGGAGGAAGCCCCGTTCCCACCACACTGTGGGGATGGGATTGGTGTGGAGAGGATCCCTGGTGTCCCCTCCTCATGGCTCTGTGGGGTGGCTCTGTTGGCACAGCCAGCTGATTTCCTACAGGACACTGGGAACCTGAGGCTTCTTTCACATCTCTGCTAACATTCACAAATAAAATCAGTTTTCTGCTGCTGGTTTTCCTTCTGACTCACAGAAACCAGGTACTCACTAACAATTTAATTCCTTGCTGCCTTGGTCAGTACCACAATCCACAGCACCATGGTAGTCCTTTCACTGGAGAGCTTCCAGCAACATCATCAACTGGGCAAAGATGATTTCATGTCCCTCTGTTTGGTGCTGCTTCAGTCACAGTCCACGCACTCAGCTGTGCCTCGGTGTGTCAGCTCCAGCTGTGTGCATTTTGTCCTTGGAAGGAGGATGCAGGGCGATATCCAGCCTGGCCCAGAGCTCCATGGCTGGGAACATTCATTCAGAGCTGTGTGCTTAGACTGACCCCTTTAATCACTACTGTGTAAAGTTACTCCTGTATTACAGTCTTCAGACACAGAAGTCGCACCAGGAGGTCTTTGTAGTTACAAAGGACATTTCTTCTATATTAGATATCTATCTCCCATGTTGACCAGCTGGAGAGGATTGAGGGCTGCAGAAGCACAGTGCAATAATAAAAGTAAGGTAGACAGTGAGGCAGAGCGGGGCCCTGCACACCCGTTTTACAGCTTGGGACTAGCCCTTGCTGGAGGAACTCAGTCTCTTGGGAGCTGGTGGATCCAAGATCAACATCCAGCAACTCTCCAGTCTCACCTTACTAAAGTCTATTTTCATTCATGTGAATCTGCCATTGCTGCCATGGTGACCAACTTAGAAATTAATTCTATAGAGGCATTAAAGACATTTAAATATGAAAGTTCAACCCACAGTTCTGGCCAAAAATATTCAAGCTTTCCTAGATTGCACCCCTCCTCCTTTGTCCTTTGGTGCCTTGGATACCACGGCTTAGACTCACAGCCTGGTTTGTGTTGGAAGGGACCTTAAAGCTCATACAGTTCCAATCCCCTGCCATGGGCAGGGACACCTCCTTGCTCCAAGCCCTGTCCAACCTGGCCTTGAATTTCTTTCCTGCACCTACTTCTCTGCTAATGTTCACAAATAAAATCAGGTTTGTGCTGCTTCTTTTCCTTCTGACTCACACAAACCAGGTATTCTTTAACAGCTTTGGTTCTCGCTGCAGAAAAGCTCTGTCACTCTTTTCAGCAGTCAGCCTTGCTGCTGACAGGCTCGGCAGGTGAGAGGTACCACAGTGCTGACTCAAACCATTCCGCCCTTCTTGGCCATATCCCATTTCTCACGTGCAGCAGCAGCAGCACTGGTGTCAGTGACCATTCCACGTGCTGCAGCTTCCAGAGACATGGCACCACCAAGCTCCTGCCTGGCTGGAGGCTGTGCAATGCTGGGTGTCCGTGTTGCAGTGAGTTCCAACTCAGTCTTTGCGCAGTATATGAGGCTGGGGGTTAAGCTGTTGCCTTCAGAGTGGTGAAACACTGAGACGAGCACCCAGGAGAGCACAGGTGCCCCATAGCACATCCCAGGCTCTTGCATTTTATTAACTGTTTTTTCCACGGGAGATAATGCAAGTACCCAGAAGTACATCACTGTCACCAAGTCTCTTGTCATGGCACTGGCAGAGATGGCAAGGGAAGCTTGCAGGGACTGACTTGCTTTTTGATCCAAGTGCAGGTTCTTTTCCCCGATGAAAGGTGAAGCGAGTTCTCTTGCTGCAGCACTTTCCCAAGTAGATGGGGCTTTTCACTCTGAGTCAACTGCCTATGTGCCGTGACCGAGCTCTTCTGCCTCCTCTCCTCTCCTCTTCCCCAGGCAAGGTTTCATCTGTGTCTGACAGCGCTTTCAGTGACCTCCCTCCTCATGTCTGCCTTTGATGCTGGCTGCCGTACAGATAATTTCCACGCTCTTTTCCACAACAACCATTGACTCACACTGTCCCTATTTTCTGTGTGTGTTTGTAATGCATAAGCATGTACCCACCCTCAACTCCGCTCCTGTCTGTTCAGCCATGTGTTCTCCCGGGAGGTGGCCGAGTGATGGAGATTCACCCCAGCATTGGGGGTTTCCTGTATCACATCATCCAAAGAAGTGAACAGACACAAACCCCAGGCTGCAGTGACAGGCTTCACCGAGGGAAGGGATCCCCCCGGGAGCAGCCCTGTGCTTTCCCACTGCACGAGGCCATTTGCTTTGGCAGCAGTGCTCTGCAGGGGCTGGTTTACATCCCCCTGCTCTGACCGGCTCCAGTGGGAACGACTCCTGACCTAACTCTGCAGATGCCTTCATTCGCTCTACTAAAGCCCCCTGTGTGGCAGATTCCCTTCTCCTGAAGTGCCTGGTGGGACCAGGGCAGATGTCTGCGTGCTACAGATAATGAAGGTAAGGTTCTCTGTACCTTATTTCAGAGACAACCCAGCCCTTCCACAAGTTGTTGTGCAGGGACTGATTGATTTTTAGTGTTATCGGCCTTTGCTGACCACAAATAACAACGGAAGGAAACAGAAAACAGAATCAATAAATATACTTAAGAAAGAAGAAACCTTCTGTAAGCATGCAGCTTGCTGGACAAGCCTGTAATGATGACTGCTGTATTTCACATGCAGACGGAGCTTTTGAAGAGATATGCTACACTTGCTGACTGGTAGTAAATTCTCACAGACATTTAGTTGCAACTGCTCATGTAAAGGTTTAAATCTGCTCTTCCAACAGAGCCTTTCTGGGACAGGAACAGAGCGGATGGAGGGAAGCTGTTAAAGGTGAAAGAAGGTAACAGGGGATGGCAGAGAGCAGAGAAAAAGCTGCTCAGATTAGCACTTATTGAGGTTATGAAGGCAGACAGATCACTGGATTTCTAAAGATTGGTGCTGCACCATCTTTCACCTAGAGGCACCCCAGAAGCTGCTTTGTAGTTATAAGAGGAAATGTTCACCTCTCCAGTCACTAACATGTCTGAATTAGAAGTCTCTTAACAATCAGCCTGTTCAAGAACAAGGCCTAATCCTGATTAACTTGACAGGTTCTTGGTCTGACTGGTGTGGCTGGAGACGTCAGAAGAGAGGGCTGATGCAGGCAGCAGGCAGAGGCATTGACCTCGTCTCTGAAGCAGAGATCCCATTGGGATGGGAAGTGCAGGTGACCCATAAAGGCTAAGCACAAGGATCCTTCTGGCTTTCTGGTGAGAAGCAGCTGGGTCCTCAGGAAAGCAGGTGTTTGGTGAACAGAAGGACTGGGTTAAGCAAGGCAGATCCATCCCTGGTGTGATTTTGTTGGCTTTAGGGAACATATCAAACAGGAGGAGGGCAAAATGGATGTGTGGAAGGTGGGCACAGAGGAGCAGCAGCAATGAAATAAGAAACACTGACCTGGAGTAAAGAAGAACCTGAAAATCTTCTTGGCACAGGCAGCTCTTGGGGTGAGCAGGAGAGGGGCTGCACCTCCTGTACCCACAGCATCCACCACTGCTGTCCCTGGCATTCAGCTGAGAATGCACCTTGAGTGTCTCATCTGAACCCCTCTTACGAGCACCACACTGACAGGCAGAGGAGAACGTGGCAAAGTGATGAGTGACACCCAGCACACTCCTCCACTTTGGGAAACTCAGATGCATGCTCACCACAAAGCTGCTCATTCTTCTCTCAACATAAACATCAGGAGGAGAATAAAGTGGTTTTCTTTGACAAGATGCTGTATTGATGATCAAACAACATTATTGCTTTGTAAAGCAAATGGAAGCCAAAGGAAGATCTTGGGCACAGTCTGTGAGCAGAGATTGTTGCTTTGCTGGACAAAGTATTCTCACTTGTCTTGGATGCCAACCCACATGCAAAGCAGTGTCCAGGGGTGCTTGCAGAGGAAAGGATTGAGAAAGTGAGCAAGCGTCCCCCCTTTGGTTCTCCAGCCCCTCAGTGTCTCTCTTGTGGTGAGGGGCCCAGAGCTGAGCACAGGATTTGAGGTGCAGCCTCACCAGTGCCCAGCGCTGGTCATGCCTGTAACTCACAGGTACCAAAGTTCAGAGATCAATCTCACATTCAGTGCCCTTCTCACCAATTCAGCCTTTGCAGCCCCGACCCATGCTCAGGCACTACAGCTCCATCCCCACTGAGCCCCGCAGGGCCTGGCTGTCAGGGCTCAGGGCACACCAGCACCCACACAGCACCCCTGCTCGGGTGGAAAGCCCCATGCGGCAGGGCAGGGACCTGCTCACAGGAGTTAACCCTCTTCACCACCTGGCACGTTTTCCAGGGAATGACATTTCACCAAAATGGGATATTGGAAGTGACGCCTTCTCACTGGGACTTACTTCTTCCGAGTACCTTTTCATCATGTGGGATGCTTGGTCTGAAGCACTTCTCCAGGGAGAGATGGGGATACCCAAGCGGGAAAGCTGAGTTCTCAGGTTGTATTATTATTATTGCTTTAATGAAAACTTCCACATTCATCGAGATGTAACTTTGTGTCACCTCCCAGCAAAGGCAAATGTTAATCTTAATGGCCTCCATGAAACAGAACAGAACCACCCTGGTACAAGTGAGGAGGTGGAGATCAATCTGAGTTATTGTCCTCTCCTGATAGAGATGTTTTTCCTCCAAACCAGAGACGTGCCCGTACCACAGGCCCTGAGCAGCAGTGAGGAACCTCCTGTTGAGACAAAAGGACATGACGTTTCTTGGCGTCAGTTCCTGAGTTGCCCAACCAGCTTCATTGCTCTCTGCAGTGAAGAATGCTCTTCAGCTCAAGCCCTGCTACAGGCCTTGGACTTGGCAATGTGCAGATTAAGGCATTATTTTGACTACAACCTAAAGACCTTGTAGAAAAGTTGAAAACTTTCCAAGGTGCTGCCAGTGATTTTGCTGAGGACAAGACTGACATTTGCTGCATTCCTTTAACTGCTGCTTTTCACCTCCTTCCAGTAACTAAATCTGCCTCTTACTAAAACAAACTGACTCTGATAGAAACCGTATTAACAATAACCCACTGGTCTTAAAATAGGAAGGCAATAGTAAAGCGAGCCCTTGGGCTCTGGCTTAGTGCTGGGCACTGCTTGTGAGTGCTGTTGACTTCAACACCCGTACCAAAGAAATACAGGCTACAGAGCAAAAAGAGTCAAAGCAGTACCTGTGCGCTGGCGTGCTTCAGCTAAACCCCCACCATTCCATCGTGCCGCTGCTGCAAGGTGGGACACGCTCAGTCCTGTAACACTTGTGGTCTGAACTGATGAGACAGGTGTGGGAGAAGAGAGGAATGAAGTGATTCACTGGATGATCCAGGCTTCAGTCATGAGCTTGGTCACCAACCAGTGTGGGCCCATTTACTTTAAATTGTGTGCGCACTGGGGTGCTGTGCAATGCAGTGGGTGCACAGGGAGCAGCGGGGCTGTGCTGGGGACATGGCACCAGCCCAAGCTTTCCTGTAGAGAAAAAAGGGGGTTTCCCAAAGTCCCCATTATTTGTTGCTTGGAAACCCCAGCAAAATGGGTTCTGCACATGGGCACCTGCTCAGCAGCAGACCTGCTCCAGAGGGATGTGCAGAGAGGCTGGAACACCCCACCGGGTGCTGTGTCCTGCACGGAGGGCAGATGTGCCTGCGGGACAAAGCCCGGTCACAGCTGGACACCCTTTCTCATCATCAGTTTCCAACAAGCAAAAGCAGCAGGTTCTGGGAAGCCCTTGGGATCCCTTCCTGACCTCAGCACCCAGAGCTGACAGGGCCCCATGCCACCAGGCTCCTCCAGGTCCCCCCAGACCTCTGCTTTAGCTCCATTGGTGCTATGATAACCGATGGTTTGCACTGAATTTTACTTCAGGCTGAAGCACCTTGCTCTGACCCATCCTCCAGAGGACATTTCCTCAGCCCCATGCACACTGCCATCGGCTGCCATGGCCACGGCGCTCCCTCCATCCACGCTCCGTCCTTCCTGCAGCAAGCTCTGGGCAGTCAGTGACCCGACGGCTCTCGTCTCCCTTTTTTGGCTCCATCAGCAATCAGCAGCGCGCAGGAACCCGCCCTCAGACACCCAGGGAGCCCGGACCCCATCCCCTCGGGCCGCAGCGCATGAGCCGCAGTGTGGCGGCCAGGCCCCGGCCCCCGCGCTGCCACAGGGCTCCGGCTCCGGCTCCGGTCCCGGTCCCTCCCGCGGGCCCGTCCTGGCCTTTTTTGGAAGCGCCGGGGGCTCGCGGGCGCTGGGAGCCGGCTCCTCCGCCCCACATTCCAGGCTAATTTTAACCGGCTCCCTGGAGCGGCCGGGCCCGTTCACCCGGATCCATGGTCTCTGCCTTCTGAACGCTGCTGCTGAAGCGGCCTGGGGCACAAGCAAAACCACAGCGGGATTCTCAGCCCGGGTCCTCGGAGGGGATCATCTGCATGGAAGGGCTCCTTGCGGCATCAGCGGGTTTTCCCCCAGAGACATAGAATCATAGAATAGTTCGGGTTGGAAGGGACCTTAAGATCATCCAGTTCCAACCCCCCTGCCATAACCAGGGACACCTCACACTAAACCAGGGCACCCAAGGCTTCGTCCTAACCTGGCCTTGAACACTGCCAGGGATGGAGCACTCACAACCTCCCTGGGCAACCCATTCCAGTGACATCAGAGCTCCAAGGCATCAGGAAGCTGTGCTGGCTGCAGAGCCATGGGGCAAGATGTGATGGCACAATGGGACCGGTTTGGGCCATGGCTGGTGCCACCATGGTCCCACCATGTCCTTGCTGCAGGTGTCCATGCTCAGCAGTGGGGCTGGCAGTGTCCTCGCTCCGGGTGATGCCCCTGTGGTGGCCCAGTGGACAGGGAGAGGCAGGGAAGCAGAGCTCAAAATCCCAGTGGCAAGGCAGAGAATGACCAGAAATCACAGCTTAGGAAGCAGAACAGGGAGATGGGGGCACTGAGGCTGTAGCAGAGATGACCACAGACAGCATGGCCATCCTCAAGCACTTAAACAGACATTGCAAAGGGCCAAGGACACTTTACTCCCCGTAGCAAATAGAAGCAGTAACTGCATGCTTCACATGAGGCACAGCAGGTTTGGTTTAGCACAGGGGAACTTCAGGAGTCACAGCAGGAGTCAGAGCAGCAGGAAATTCATCAACCCTGATATTTGTGCAGAAAACATCCCAAAGGGAAACAGCAAACTTTGTTTTCCCACCACTTCCTCTTGCTTATATCACATTTCTGTTTGTATGCGCACAGACTTGACCTCTATGGCCAAATGATACATTGGAGAATGGAGATTAATGCTCTCATCGTGCTTCTTCCTGTCTTGCCCATGTTATCAACACAGAGAGAAAGGACGGGCAGCGCTTCCACTCAGCACCCAACTTCTACCAGGTACCACAGGGCTCCTTGGCTCTGCTGTGGGCACAGCAGCAGCCACCACAAAACCCTTGTCTGCGGCTGGGTAGCGAAATGACTCTNGGGGCACAGCAGGGCTCCTTGGCTCTGCTGTCAGTGCTGTGGGCACAGCAGCAGCCACCACAAAACCCTTGTCTGCGGCTGGGTAGCGAAATGACTCTTGCCTCGTTGCTCCCACAGAGCTAACGGTTTCTCCAAGGTGCTGTGTGCTGAAGGCTGAAGAATGAAGCAATGCTGTGGGGTTTAAGGGTTTGTTTGTTTGCTTTACGTTTTCCTCTCCAGCTGCCAAACACTTTCTGGCTCAGCCTTCAAAACAAATTAATTCTGCTACAATCAGCCCATTTAAATAAATACTGGTTGAGCATCTGAGGTACGAGCCAGCGGGGGAAGTGGGGCTGGAAAACCTCCAACCACCCGTTTGCTCCCATGGTGGAGCCCTGAGCACCGAGGGCTGCAAGAGACAGGGATGGGGAAGGGAGACGGTGCGAGCTGAGCACCAAGTACCACCAAACCAGCACTGCTCACCCAGGCACATTCCTGCTGGCAAGCAACTCAATTGCTGCCCATCATCCGCAGGGTGCTCCCAGTTCCTTGGTACTCCACTGGGAGAGCCCAGGTGCTGCACCGAGCGCTCCTAAGTGGCCATTCTGGAACATTCCTTGGCTCAAGGTGCTCCTGCCAGGGCAGGTCACCGCTGCAGTTCGGGTGGCAGTGCTGAGTAGAGGTGAAGTTTCCCCAGGCTTGCCTGGGCTTCCTTCCTGCCCCAAGGGATAGCCCCCTGGTCTGCATTGCTGGAGGCTATAAACAAAGCTTGGAAGTTGCAAAGCAGAAATTAGGAGAAAAGGAAAATCCTGATTAGCCCTCACTGTCACTGCCAATCTGCAGTAGCAATACTGCTTAATCGAGAGCTTCAACTTGGAGATACACTGCCATCTGAGCAGGGGTCTAAAACATCCATGTGTCAACATCTAGCATTGACAGAAGTTCCCCTGCAGCCTCCCCAGTGCCATGTGAAGGTGATGGTTCTGTCTGTGCTTTGTCTCCCTCCCTGCTTTTCCCACTGGGAACTGGAATGCTCCCCATACCTCTCAAACAGGACCATCAGGATATTGAATCCTGGGTGTTGCTGGTGAACACTTCAGTCCCCACCACCTGCTTATTTCAGGATATAAAGATGTTCATTGCTTCCCTGTGCTGCTCTTGGTGCTCCAAGACAAACCATCAGCTGGAGGCCTCCTTCGAACCATAGCAGACCCTGAGGACCGCTGCAGAGCGGAGCAGTGCTCAGGGAGGATGTTGACAGCCAGAACTCTGCATGCGCTCCAGGTATTTCACTCCCTTTTCCTGTAGGCAGTGATTCCAGGGCTGGCTCACTGCTTGCTGAGCCCTTTCACTCCCCTCAGATGGGCATTTTAATGACCATTGCGATGCCTTGCTCTGCTTTCTGTATTCCTGTTGAGCTTTCCTTGTCTCTCACAGTGGGCTCCAGCTGTCACTGACACGATGCCTTCACTTGTATTTAGAGATTAAAAAAAGCAGAATAAAGTTGGTTCTTGTGCTTATTTCTCTGTAAGAAGGACGTACCTCTGCTCTAAAATAAGCTGTACTTTGTGTTGTTCCTTTAATTTCCTTCAGGGCTTCTGTACAAGAACACCTTTATTCCATCCCCACTTCCCGGTCCCCTCTGTTGGGCTGGACTGTTGTGGTTAATATCCAACTCCATGGAGTTTACGAGCACTGTGGGCTCCCAGGCAACTCTCCATGCAGGAAACAAGCTCCTGTCACCACTCAGTGAAAAATGCAATTGAGTTCTTTAAAGTACCCTCGAGTCCAGCTCAAGTTTGCACATTTTTCCCATTACATTTTAATACTTTAAGCAATTCCAGTTTCCTTAAGGAATTTCTATTATCTGTAAAGCTTCAAATAGGAGTAAGGTTTGTGGACTGCCTGGGATGTGAGCCTACCTGACAGCCCTGCAGCCACCAACAGCCCCAGGATCCATTCACTAGAACCCAGAACAGCCCCGAGCAGTCTGGGAAGAGAAACGGTTCCACAAATCTCCGTGATGGGTCTCTTGATGTGATTTCATTTATCGCATGCTCTGAATCTCCCCAGAACAGTAAAAATAAAGTTGTATCTGGGTAGGAGCAGGCAACAAGGAAAACTGATTTAAGGAGGCAAGGAGCTGAGTTTGATGCTCCTCACATCAGCCCACTCAACTGCTCCTACAAGTCTCTGAACCGTTAGACTTTGGAACTATAAACTGGAATTCCTAATCTTTCCTGATTTGCCACAACCTTGAAGCTTCAACTGGCCTTGTTGTCTGCCCCAGACACTTCTCTGCTGGTCACAGTGAAACCTGGTTAAAAGCAGCTGAAAACAAGCAGCCAGGGAAGAAGGAATCAGAGCATCCCAGTGAGAGGCAATTTCAGAAGATGGGATTCCATTAAAAAAGGCTTCACACGTTTCGCTGGAGTGACAGGCCCACCAGTTCAGGAAATGAGAATGGATTTACTCTGCTCAGGATAAATTGATGCTGTTTCTCCACAACGTGAGTCATCATCTTCTGCTGTTATGAAGATGGGAAAAGGCAACTGTGAAAGATAACATACTATACAAATAGATCTCACATTTATGACTTAAATATTGTTGTCAATATAGCTAACTTAGCTCAAACATTTATATATGTCTATATGCATTTGTAAATATAACAATATTGTTGTCAATGCAGCTACCTTAGCTCAAACATTTAAAGATACCATTTTAAAACATTAACAGCAAACCTACTTTTCTCCTTGAGAGCTGATGCTTTAGGTCAGTTGAAGAGCCCTCCTTGAATACCTGCTGGTGACCAGGAGTGGCTGCTCCGGCCATGGGGAGCAGACAGCCTGTGGAGACAGATGAGCATGGGGAAGGCTGGCAGCAGCCAGAGTGAGACAGAGCTGAGTGAGGGGAAGATGCTGTGGGCTGGGTTTAGACCATCAGCTTCACCCACCTGAGGTCCTTGGCGAGGCCAGCCTGACAAACACCCAGCCTTGATGAATAAATACAGTGGAGAAGACCATGAGCCATGGAGCTGAATTACCCCTGGAGCTGCTGCGAGGGCTGGAGCAGCTCTGCTCTGGAGCCAGGCTGAGAGAGCTGGGCTGGGGCAGCCTGGGGGAGAGAAGGCTCCTGAAGGGGAGACCTGAGAGCAGCTCCAGGGCCTAAAGGGGCTGCAGGGAACCTGGAGAGGGGCTTGGGCCAAAGGCCTGTAGGGACAGGTCAAGGGGAATGGCTTGAACCTGCCCGAACAGGGCAGCCTGAGCTGAGCTCTGAGGCAGAAGCTGTTCCCTGTTTGAGGGTGCTGAGGCGCTGGCACAGGGTGATGGCCCAGAGAAGCTGTGGCTGCCCCATCCCTGGCAGTGCTCGAGGCCAGGTTGGACACAGGGGCTTGGAGCAAGCTGCTCCAGTGGAAGGGGTCCCTGCCTGTGGTTGCAGGGGTTGGAGCTGGAGGAGCTCTAAGCTCCCTTCCAGCCCAAACCAGTCTGTGGCTCTATGAAGCACTGAGGAGGATGCTGAGCGTGATTCCAGGATTCTGTGATTATTTTGCAATTTGTCAAACTATTTATGAGCATCATTGTTTGTTGTTCAACTCAAGGCAGCCCTTTGGCACACTGTTACACCGCCACATCCCCCAGGAAGCAGCAATTAAGCACCAGGCCTATCAATGAGTGCTCGTTCTTTCCTCTCCATGTAGAAAAATCAATTAGAGGTTCTTGCTGTGCAGTAAATGTCAATGTGCTAACATTACAGAATCAGAAACATCTGTAGCTATGGAAACTCTCAAGGCAAGACTCATTGTGAGAATAAATTATGACAAGAAGCTTTTTAAGGCTGTTTTTAAACAATAAATATAAATTAAAGCAGCTCAATTTCTTAGATGCACATTAATTCTTGTTTTTAAGCTCTAGTACTATAGAGATGTGTAAATGTTCAAGGAACATTTATCAATATTGACATAGAGAAAAATGGTATTTTATCAATGTTTGCATCTAAGGAATCAGCATTGTTATTTGTATCACTTGAATATTTTCTGCTAAGACAATCCCCACTGGACTTCAACAGGAGCATACTTTTCAGATGAGTAATGACCTGTCCTTGTAGCTTACCATGCTGTGATTTATGCTTTGTGCTATACTTCACAGTGATGCAAAAAACATTCAGTGTTTGAAAGGGAAGCTTGGTCAAAGCTTCCCTTGAGTCACTGGGGTGTCAGAGAAGAGAACACGAGGTCTCTGCTCAGCCCCAGGTTTGAGGAGAGAGCTGGAAATTGTTCTCCCACTCCATTTGCTCCCGGTTCACAGCCAAAGGGAGATGCCACAGCAGCGCTCCAAGCCCCATACGAGTTAGAGCTGAGCTCAGTACTGCACACCGTGGTATGGCTGACGTGATGGGCGACTTACTGCCAGTTCCTCCTTTGTACCACACAGCACTGTTTATCCTCTGCTCTTGGTGAGCTTGTGTGTGCCCAGAACACTACTGCACAAACACTGCGTTTCAGAGTCCCGTTGAAGGAGAGCAGCGCTGCTCAGAGCTCGCTGCTGGCAGTCAGCAGTGGCCGTGCTCCATCTGGGAAAACCCTCGGAAAAGATTTGATGTCATGGCCACGTCGGGCTGAGCCTGGGGGAACCGGGGGCAAGAGGACAGTGGGGGCACTGCAGAAGGTGAGCACAGCACGGTGTTACCCGCATCAGCCTGCATGGGCACCAGAGCTGCCTGGCAGTGAGCACACAGCACTGGGGCCTGTTTCTACAACCCTCCGCTGCCTCCCACATGAGCCTGTGAACAGCAGCACAAAGCAGCGAGGCCGGCATGAGCTCGGGGGGGCTGTGGCTGCCCAGCCCTGGACTCCCTCTGCCTGCAGAAAGCAAACAAATCCGCATGGAAAAGATCATTTCACCCCCGCCACCCCCGAGCAATGCCTGTTATCAGCAGCTCTGCAGCTGGGACTGTGTGATGCTGCAGGGGAAAGCACTGTTCCCTTGCAGATGCCTTCACACAGTGTCTCTATAAACCAGAGCAATACGGTCCCCAAAAGCCTCGGCTTGGATCATATGAATGTTGTAAGGCTTTGGCCTCATCCTCCAGGCTTTTAAGGAGTGAAGGACTTGATACTCATTACACAGTAGCAAACTTATCATTAAGAGCCTGATAAAGTTTCTAATGGCTAAAACCAATCATGCAAATGGCTTATGTTGGTAATTCTGGCAGAAACACTCAGCACAAGCACAGGAGGAGAGAGGATACTTAAATACACACAGCCAAAAGCTTTCTACTTTAGATAATGCATCCCTATGCAAAGGGATTACAGTTGAGTGCTGCATCTTGAGCCACAGATGTTGCTTCAGAATAGGAGCCACAGACCAGAGGTCTGGGGGCTCCCAAGGTGGGAAGCAGAGCACAGGGGATTGTCCCCTGCACTGTAAAGGAAGGGACAGCAGAGCTACAGCCCATGGACGCCCCTGGGCTCCTGGCCAGGGTCTCCCAGGGCACCTCTGGGAACAGTGTCCAAAAGGTGTCAGACTGGATGAAATCACATTGGATGCCCCATCCATCTGACCAGGCTGGATGTGGTTCTGAACAACCTCGTCTAGCTGAAGATGCCCCTGCCCATTGCAGGGGGGCTGGATTAGATAAACTTTGAAGGTCTCCCAACTCAAACTATTCTATTCTATGTGAACTGTGGATGAAATAAGTTCCCTATTAGCTGATTACATTTCCAGTAATGACAGGGAAGCATCTCCAAGCACCAGCTACAGAGATTTTATGTGAAAGGACAACAGGATTTACTGATACACACATTTTACAGTTTAAAATGAAGCAACAGACAATAAGAAATAAACTTTCGCTACATAAAGCACTGCAGCCTAAAACCAGCCCTGTGATCTGACTAAATTAATGAGCCTGGAGTCCAGAGCAACACACCCCACATGCAGAAAGTGAGCAGTGCGTGTTGAACATGGTGTCCCACCAGATGTATTAATAAGATCTCCATAACTGGAACTCACATCTATAAACAAGCCAGACCAATGTGCTCAAATGCCTGCTTCAAATCACTGCAAGAGCTGGGTAGCGATGGCTGGATAAACCACTTCAGTGGACGTAACTCCACGCTTGCCATTCAGCCCCCTTCCCCACAGGACTCAAATACAACAGCCCCTCTTCACCAGCAGCGGGATGCTGAGCACGCTTCACATAGTGCTCCTGGCACCCAGACCAGTGCACAGGATTGGAGCAGGCAGCTTGGGAAGCTGTGAGCAGCATCTCCTTGTGCATGTAGGCATGCAGACCCAAGCTCTGAGCCCCACTCCTGCTTCCTTACACCATGAATATCCCAGGCACTCGCCTGCCTGCACCTTGAGGGACCTGTCCCAATAGCAAAACATCAGTAAGTTCCCCTTTTTATTTAACAATGACAAGTACAGTTTTCTGCCACATAGACAAGAGCCAGACAGCATCCCCCAGGGTGTGCCCCAGGGAGGAATGCAGCTCTCAGTGCCGGACAAAGGCATGTGTGTGGATGGACCTCACCAGGATTCCTGGGTTTCCCATCTTTGTTCCTGTACTCAAAGCAGAGCTTTTACCCCTGATAGGGTCCCGCTGCTGTGTCTGTTCCTTCCCCCAGCCCACTGAAACACTGCTTCTGCCCACTGTACCCTTCAAAAAGCCATTGAGGGACTGGTAAGGATTCAGCTGCCAAAGGGACAGGCAGGAGCTGAGGGATGACAAACAGCTCTCTGCTCAGCTGCTATTTAATCTGAGCAAGCAGCCCATGACAGTGATAGTGAAGGTTCACAGGGAAAATCCTAGTCCTCTACTGGGACTGTGGATGGCTGGGAACACATCCGTACACCTGGTAACTCACCTTCCCTGTGCAGGTTCTGCTCCACTGCTGGAACACCCCTGCTGCACTTGGAAGGAAATGGACACCCCGGCATCCTGTGCCGTTGTGGGTGCAACAGGTACACAAGACGGCGCTGACCCAAACACTGGCTTTTCAGATCCAATGCAGTTTCACCTTTCCTGCTATGGGAGTGACACTGTCAGGACCTGTGGCACTTGTGGTTTCCACGAGCAGTGCAGGACACATGTCCTCCCCAGCAAAAAGCATGAGAGATAGTATGACATCCCCCAGAGAGACTGCTGGGGAAATGGAAAGGATGGACTGGAGCTGGCTGGAGGTAAGACACATTTTCACCAGTAATGCAAAAGCAGGGCTCTTCCTGCTGCAGTTATCCTGTGCCCATCCTATTCCTGCCAGGGGAGGGTAGAAATTCAAGGGAGGAAGAGGAAGAATCTGAGCATCTCATTGGGTTTGCAAAACCATGAAGCTGCATTTTAAGGCAGCATTCAAGGGGCTAGCTAAATAATTCTGCAGTGAAAGATTAAAGGTACTCCAGAAATCCAGGCTGCTGAAAGCCAGCAGGTAAAGGCTGACAATAATAATTAGGGAGCTGGGTAGGAAACCTCTAAATACTACTACTGATTTCAGCTATTCAACAGAGGCTGGTCACCAGCAGGAGAGCACAAGCAGGACATCAACTGGAATACAGGGAATGCACTGGAATATCATACTCATAGAATGGTGTGGGTTGGAAGGGACTTTAGAGATCATCTATTTCCACCCCCTGCCATGTCCTCCTCCATGCTGCTGCAAGGTGCCTTCTGCCTTCATATGAAGGATGAAGGATGAACAAGTTGCTGGAAAGAAAGTTTCTGAGCATGGACCTAATACAGTTTAAGAAATCCCAGAGAATAAGGCATAAGGATAGGTACTAGCATGTCATGTACCTCAGGGTTACTGGAAATAGAGATAAAGGAACAGTAAATACTGATGGAGACTGCTTATAGGCATGAGACAACTGAATCATTTCCTTCTCATAGTTTGAATCAGAGAGTTTACCATTAAAGAGCAAACAGCAAAGTACATCTGAAGAACAGGTTCCTTAGCACACCTTCTGTGATTATCCTGGCAAAGTAATCCTGTCAAGTCAGAGGTTAAACCTTTGCTCCTAGTACAATAGCATTGCATCAGCTGCAGATCACATCATTTGCCTTTGTTTCAGTGCTTTTCTGTTAACGCATTGGAAAAGTTTTAGATAGACTAAGCTAAAGATGAGAAATGAACTGGATGTGATGGTGCCTGGGCTGCAAGGCACACAGAACACCTTGAGGTGCTGTCACCTACCAAAATGAGGGGGAAATAAATACAAGCAAGCCAGAAAAACCTCAAATCAGCCAAACCCAGCCCAATACACAGAACCCAGAGACAGAACCCAGCCCAATACACAGGATCCAGCCCAATACACAGAACCCAGAGACAGAACCCAGCCCAATACACAGAACCCAGAGACAGAATGTGTAAGATCGAGGTGATCATGGAGGACACTGTAAATGTTCCACTGGCCACTTCTCCAGGCCAGCAGCAGATGCTCTGCACACGCTGTTTCAGTTCCTGTCACGTATTAGTCCCCACGCAACGTGCCAGCCTTTCTGCCCACCCTCAGCAGTCTGCCAGTGACAGTTTCACCTGTGTTACCACGCTGGTCAGCAGCTGCTGCCCCTCACTCTCCACCCTTTCACAACTGGATGCTTAATTTTTATTAACACAAACTCTTTTCCATGGTGGGGCTGGGAACTGAACTCAGCTCCAAGAATTGGCTGCAGGAACACTGAGACCTGCCTGAAGCCCCGAGTGCTCACCACTGACCAGACCTCCCCATCTCCATCCAGCTCCTTCAGAGACCCTGAGCCGATTTACAAGGAACTGCTTCCTTCTACAAACCCACGCTGCTGCCTTCCATCCACCACCCACTGCATCTCTGCCGATGCCCCTTTCTGCTGGTCAGGTTGACAGAGCCCTGCTCAGGGAGTAATTGCTTCCTCCCTGTGAGTTCCATCAAGTGCTGGATAACCACAGGCACTATTAGAAGGGATCAATAGAAATACACTGCAGATTAGAGATAGCAGCTGGGTGTTCCAGTGCTAAGCCTACTTTTATTACTTACTTGCTGTGTCCCTATTATGGGGACCAGTGGGTACAAGCCCCATTGGCCTGGACCTCTCCAGACAGGCAGCTCCTTCTTGGGCTGAAGAACACAGCAAGAAATTAAAGGTCTTTTCTAAATGCAGGTCTTCCCCAGGGGGCTGCCATGTACCAAGCTCTCAAATCCAAGCCAACAAGGCATTTTTCAGAATAAAAGGAGTATTTGTGCTGCCAAGTGCACCATCATTGCAGCTCTCACATAGAAGGTTTGAAGTGTTACTGAAATTGGACAAATGACAGCTGACAGTTTGCAGTGTGCCCCAAAGAACACAGAGCCCCTGCAAAGCAAATCTCAGCAGCACCCGTTCTCAGGACAGCCAGGAGCACCGTGACAAACAGCAGATGACAACAGGATCCCCCTCCTTTCAAACAGGCAGACTCCCCCTTGACACTCCCACATCTCCAGCCTCCTCCAGCACATAAAGAACACCTCTTAAGGCCCTCCAGCACTTCTCATTCTGGCACGCACCAGGGAGGCAGAGCTATGGGAAGGGCAAAGCAAGCTCTGAAGGCGGCACAGAAGCCCTGCCTGCTTTCCAAAGGAGCTTCACTTGGATCTTGTGCAGAGGCTGGGACCAAGGGTCACGATGCCCAGACCCCTTCTAGTCTCAGTTACTCTCAGAAGAGAATCTCGGAGTAGAGCTACTGTAGCAGAAACAGGCTTTTCTGTGCAATTTAGGGTGAAACAAACCCATATGATAACGTTTGTCAGAAGAGGAGACCAGCTGTGCACACGAGGCTCTCCTGAGGGCATCCATACAATCCTAGGTGTTCACATGGTGACCTTGACATTTTCCCAAGGGTTATGGTACAATTGCACCACTTTTGTTTCCTTTAAAGCCTCATTTACTGTAAGAACGGGCTTGGAAGGAATACAATGTACAACCAACCTTCCATACTGTGGTCAATTGGAAAACCTAATTAGCGCCTATGGCCTCCAGCAGCATCCCAATGGACACAGCACCAGGTGTACTACGGTAGCCTGGTTTGAGCTCTGCATTATCACACAGCACTTCCCAGATCAATTTTCCCTGCAGTACCACCAGGTAACACAGAGCCTCTTGCCATGCACAAAGACACCCAGCAAACAGACACATTCCCTCTCAGAGCCATGCACAGGGACCCAGACAGGACCCTGTGTCCAGCAGAGACCCTGGCTCATGTGGCTGCCCCCGAGGCAAACAGCAGTGTGAGACAGGTCACTGCATCTGTGCTCCTGGCAGCAGGCACTTCAGCACTCCTGCTCTGATCACACAGCTCACAGTGCTGCACTGTAACACCATGGAAATACTTGTGAGCTTAGAAAGTAAAGTTACAGCTCTTGGGCCTTGGAGAGAGCTGGGAAAGGTGACCCAAATCCATCCCTGTTAAGCCATAGCAAACTCTAAACAGAAACAAATACAATTTTTAATGTCCTTACAGCATTAGATTGACTCTGTGGTCTGAGTCACTTTTCATCCTTTTAGCATGGGCAAAACCTGAATCAGTGTACCCATTACCTTACACCACCATCACACCTTTGTCTTTTAGTTCTCATAGCTGTAAATCAGATGTTATTTAGATGCCACATCTCAATCACCCAGGACTTCCAAACACAGACCTCAGAATGAAGGCAGGTATTTAAGCTCCTTGCACTGCAATTTCTATGGGTTTCTCCTCTGATGAAGCCACCCTCTTTTCCACCTTCCTTTCTGCAATTTACAGGACTATGATGGAAGCTGGAGAGAGGAAGAGGAGACTGAGGGTTAATTTGGGGGTTGATCGTGTGCTTATTTCCAGCACAGAAGCACTGAAATAATCTTCAGTGTCAAGTTGTGAGGCTGCTCACCATGCCCCATCACACTGCCTCTGTAACATGCCAAAGTAGTCTCGTTTTGCCAGCACATAAAGTTGTCAAAACCTGGTGCAAAACACCATAACATTTCAATATCACCTTTCACTTGATTGCTTTCATTTCAAAGCAGATGCGACAAGAAAGGGAACACTCCATCTCCAGGCAAAGCAGCTGGGTCAGGGAGGGGAAGCCTGAGCAGCAGTGCCAGGGCCTCATCCTGTCTGCTGGGAGTACCGGAGCTCAGGGCCAAGTGGCTTTTACAGTATTCAGCTACCAATACTGCACCCCGCGAGAGGGAAACCTGGGCAGCAGCTCGAGATTACTGACACGGGATGAGCTGCACATCACTCCATTTGGGAAGGGCAGTACATTGGCAGCGGCTGCCATTGGGATGCCTCATCAGGCATCTGCCTTTGCCGTGAGGACTCTCCAAGCCGCGCAGCAGTGGGCAGCATCCTCCGACAACGGCCGCGCTATCTGTGCTTTGCCAGCTCGCTGCTGAGTAACTACCAGAGCCACAAGCTGGTGTAAGCCCCCCGCAGTGCCCGCATGGGGAGCCCTCGCTGCTGGCGTGAGGAGGGGTGCGCAGTGCGGCCCTGCCTCCGGCGCAGCCAGCGCCGCCTCCGCCCGGTTGTTCCGCCTGCCTCCAGCAGAGAGCGGCTCCGGCTCCAGCAGCTTTCCTGCCCGGGGGCAAGCGCCCGCTTGTCCCGTCCGCGGGGCAGAAAGGAAGCGCCCTGGTTGCGCAGGCAGCGGGTGCGCGCTAGCGCAGACACGGTGAGCCAGGGACTGCAGCGTCCACTGCCGGTACGTGCCCTCCCCGGAGCAGAGGAGCCATCTGCCAGGGTTCCCTGCCGGCTCCGAGGCTCCGGCTTCTCCGTCTGACTAACACCGCTGTGCCCTTGCTCAGGCTGCTCTGTTGCACTGCATTCGTATCAACCACCTCGCTTTGGACAAGGGCCTGTAGGGCCAGGCCAAGGGGAATGGCTTGAACCTGCCAGAACAGGGCAGACTGAGCTGAGCTCTGAGGCAGAAGCTGTTCCCTGTTTGCAGGTGCTGAGGCGCTGGCACAGGGTGATGGCCCAGAGAAGCTGTGGCTGCCCCATCCCTGGCAGTGCTCAAGGCCAGGTTGGACACAGGGGCTTGGAGCAAGCTGCTCCAGTGAAGGGGTCCCTGCCCGTGGCAGGGGTTGGAGNGGCAGTAGGCCAGGTTGGACACAGGGGCTTGGAGCAAGCTGCTCCAGTGAAGGGGTCGCTGCCCGTGGCAGGGGTTGGAGCTGGAGGAGCTTTAAGGGCCATTCCAACACAAACCATTCTAGTACTTCTGTTTTCATCCCCAGCCAGGCAAACTGGATGTAGATCCAAATGTCCCAGACCCAGACGTGCCTGCAGAAGGGCTCTGTGGCTCTCTGTGGTGGTGCAGAGGAAATACTATTCATTCCTCAAATGCTGAATTAATCCAAGCTGTCAGCTGCTTTTTACACAGCATCTACATGCTAGAGATTACATTACAGAATAGCTGCTTATCGTAAATCTCCCAGCCAGTGCTTGCTGTCAATCCCTGCTTACACAGCACTGAGACTTGAGCTGTTGCATGGCCCAGAGATAGGATGGTTGTGATAGCCCCAGCCATGCTGCAACATCCCTGTGACACCCCTCACACACACAAGATCAGCACTAGCACCCCAGAAGTGGAAGAGGGCTCCAGCTGCTGCTGGAGGTGCAGGCAGCTCCTCTCATCTGGGTAACGTTTCTGCTGGTGCCCTACCAGCTGCTTCTGCAGAGAAAAGGGTGGATTTTAATAGGGTCATTGACTAAGTAATGAGAGCCCTATAATTCACATTTGCACCAGACTGCTCTCCCAGTGAGACCGCCTGTTTCACCTCATTATATGGATTGGGCCCTGTTGTACACAATTTCACTAAGAAGATTAGAACAGTCACAGAATCAGTGCTAAATATAAAAGCACATTAAGACCCTAATATCAAGTATATCCATCAGGACTTCTAAATTAAACTACTCCATATCTAATGCCCATTGCCAGCATGACTTCCCAGTTCACCCCCTTAAACCACAAACGAACAGAGACACCAAGAGGTGAAGGGGAATCAAACATCATTAAAGGACCGGCTGCAGAGCTGAAAGAGGAGCCCAAGGGGCAACATGATCACAACCTACAAGTAACCCACACCAGATAGATCAGATCATAGAACTGCCATAGAACCCCAGACTGGTTTGGGTTGAAGGGACCTTCAAGCTCCAACCCCTGCCACGGGCAGGGACCCCTTCACTGGAGCAGCTTGCTCCAAGCCCCTGTGTCCAACCTGGCCTTGAGCACTGCCAGGGATGGGGCAGCCACAGCTTCTCTGGGCCATCACCCTGTGCCAGCGCCTCAGCACCTGCAAACAGGGAACAGCTTCTGCCTCAGAGCTCAGCTCAGTCTCCCCTGTTGGGGCAGGTTCAAGCCATTCCCCTTGGCCTGGCCCTACAGACCCTTGTCCCAAGCCCCTCTCCAGGTNGTTCGGGCAGGTTCAAGCCATTGCCCTTGGCCTGGCCCTACAGACCCTTGTCCCAAGCCCCTCTCCAGGTTTCTTGTCAGCCACCTTTATGTCACAGCCAGCTAAGGCAATCCTGTGGGAGACCATGCTGACCCCCAGGGTGCTTCACCCTGCAGTTGACCTGAACTGCTTCTTTACCTGAAAACACCTATGGGAGACCACAGCTCAACTGTGCTTGCAGTGCATGGTGATGATAACTTTAAAATGAAACCTGCTCTTGTGGAAGGTGTCCCTGCCCATGGCAGAGGTTGTTGCTGCATGAGGTTTAAGGTCCCTTCCAATAGAAACCATTCTGTGGTTTTATGATTCTATGAAAAACAAGCCTGGAATGCTGCTCCAGTGCTGGCTTTATGCATAATAAATTTCCAAACAAGAGACTTGGTGGAAGGGAGCTAAACTGGGAGTTTTTTGGCACCTACACTGCAGCCAATTTAAATTGGGTAACTGAATGTCTATAAATTGTCTAATTAGGTCGGGTTCCATTGAGGCCTCAGCCTGAAATGCCCCAGCAGCTCAGCTCTCTCCAGAGAAGATCTTTTACACCCCTTGATCCCACACAGTGCTTCAAATGGTAACAACTCACTTGATCCTCATAAGTGACCTGAGGTTTTCCAGGGGATGCTGTGGCTTCAAACTAACACATTTCTCAGGAATGCAAGCCTATGGATGGAAGGATTTGTTCTGAAAACCATAAGAGCAGAGCTCTGTAACATAGCTGCAGTGACACAAACAGTGGCTCCAAAAGGGCACTCGTGTTTGCCCTTTGTTTTTTCATAAAGCTCTGAAATAACAGAATTTTGCTAAGAAAACCCAAATTTTGTTAAAATAAACCTGCCCTCTCAAGCAGGAGTTAGGCCAGAGCCATTTGCTGCTGAGGACTTTGCCATTGCTCTTATGAGGCTTCAACACTGCAATTCTAATTAAGAAGAAGGGCAATCCCAGGCACCACAGTGACATTTGAGTGTAGGTGCAAGCAGCTCACCCTGACACCGTCCCACCATGTCCAGCACAGTCATAGAATCATAGAATAGTTCAGGTTGGAAAGGACTTTAAGATCATCCAGTTCCAACCCCCCTGCCATAACCAGGGACACCTCACACTAAACCATGGCACACAAGGCTTCATCCAATCTGGCCTTGAACACTGACAGGGATGGAGCACTCACAACTTCCTTGGCCAACCCATTCCAGTGCCTCAGCACCCTTGCAGTAATTTCTCCCTTATATCCAATCTAAACCTCCCCTGTTTCAGTTTGAACCCGTTCCCCCTTGTCCTGTCACTACAGTCCCTAATGAAGAGCCCCTCCCCAGCATCCCTATAGGCCCCCTTCAGATACTGGAAGCTGCTCTGAGGTCTCCACGCAGCCTTCTCTTCCCCAGGCTGAACAGCCCCAACTCTCTCAGCCTGTCTTCATACGGGAGATGCTCCATTCCCTGCTCATCCTTGTGGCCTCCTCTGCACTTGTTCCAACAGCTCCATGTCCTTTTGATGCTGAGGACACCAGCACTGCACACAATGCTCCAAGTGTGGTCAAGCCAAGAGCCCTCTCCTCTCTCTCTCACCCTTCCCATCTCTCCCCTTCACACTCCAACCCAGCTCTCCTGGGCTCCTCAGCCCATCCTGCAGGAGCATCCCTGGCTTCCAGGCGTGTGTCCCCATCCATGCCCCAGGCTGCGGTCACTGCCACATCCCTGCTCCCACCACCCTTCCCAGGCCACATGCAGGGAGGAACAAGGAACTGTGCTAACAGAAGAGTGACAAACCCAACAACAACCAACTTCCTCACCTTTCCTTAGGCTGAGTCACTCCCCAGGTGCTGCTGGCACATCCCGTCCCTTGTACCAAAGCCCAAGGGCAGGGGTAAGCAGCGAGGGACAAGAAGGCTGAGGATGGTTTTAACTGGCCGCAGCCTGGCCGAATAAGTGACTGAAATACAGAAGCTGAGCTCCCAGCAGCAACAGATATGGGGTTTTCCTTGTGAATCCTGAAGCACTCCTGGGATGCCTGGGTCCTGCCTGTGCCCGTCACCATTGCTTCAGCTCACATGCCTTTGTTTCCAGAGAATTCCCTACAGGCACTGTATCTCCATAATCCCTGCCTACCAGCAGCCTGCTTGAGCATTGCTTGCTCTTTTGGCTCCTTGCATTCTCTCCCAGCCCCACATGTCACCTCCTGGCAAAGCACATTCTCAGTGGAGCATGATCCTGGCACAGCAGCCCTGATAGCTAAGACCATCCCTATGTGAAGACTTCACATCTGGGCAGCGCTCCAGTGGTGGATGCTGCCTGGCCTCATCATGATGAGGCAGAAAGTGAAAACATGTTCCTGTAACAGATTCTTGATGCTTCCCACAGTGAGTTCCCACCTCTCCTCTTCAGTTTGATGCCAACAAGACTCCCATGGTGAAAAATCCTCCCCACTGCCAGGGCCATGCTCTGGTTCTTTAGCTTCTGGAGATGTTCATCATCAGTGCAGGGGACCAGCAGTGCTCCTCCAGCCCCATCCATGGGGATCACACAGGATCCAACAAAGGGAGACTTTGGAAACCCAGTTTATGGGATGATGAAGCATTTCAGGCACCTCCAAGAGCACACAGCTGCTCCCATATGAGGATGTTCCCATTGGGGTGATCAGCACCAGCCCTGGCCATGCTGGTCATGGGAACAATGCACATGGTGAACACCTTTGTAAATGAGGAGGATGGGAGGAAAGGGACAGCAAGACATGCCCAAGAGAAGGAGACAGAAGATCCTAACACACACAGATAAGGACAACACCCCCAGCACCTCCCATAAGGACAGGGCACTGGGGACCACTGGGACAGATCCACGTGGCAAAGCCCATGTCAGGGAAGCAGGTTTCCAGCACCTGGGAAGAGAAAAATGACACCTGCCCCAAAACAGACACTAACTGAGCAAAACCTCCCTGAAATCAATGCTCTGGAGGACACTTCTGCATGGTGGGATGAGCCAATTGATTCTCCTGTGCACTCTGAAGTCCTGCTGCAATCACGACCATCTCCCCCATGCTCAGGCTCCCACTCCTCCCTACTTTGCCTTTGTAGCAGTGTTAAAATAGGAATTAAAAGCACCTACATGCAAAGGTCACTGTGGTGCCTGGGCCTGCCCTCCTCCTTAGTTAGAATTGCGGTGTTGAAGCCTCATAAGAGCAATGCCCATAGCGCCAGCGTGGGAGAGCCCAGCTATGCAAACCTGCTCCCACACACGTTATCACTGTGCCTGGATATAACACACGTTACCCTGGGAAGATATAATGTGGGGGAAAACCAACGTTTGGTGCTGGCATGCTGCAGGGAATGGTCACTAGCAACAGAAACTAGGAAATGGGGACAAACAAGAGGCAAAGAACTTGAGTTGAAAAGACATAGCTGCAGGGTCCACCGCCCCAGTCAATACCAGCACATCACACGCACCCAACACTGTCCAGCTCAGGCCAAAAACCAGATTTGCTCTACAGTATGAAAATCTGAAGTAGCAAGTTCATAAATTAACAAACTTGAACACAGAAATCTGCAAAAGGCACAAAGAGGAGGGCAATGAAGCGGGACAGGAGATAGGCACTGGCACAGGCTCCCTGCTGGAAAGGAGGCTCCTTCCAGCATTGTTCTCTGTAGTGCTTGGCTAGACATGCTCCATCTGCACTTTCCTCTGTTCTATGTGCCATTTGTCTCGATTTCTGTTACTGAACAGCAGCTATAGGGCCGCTCTGCAGGCAAGTCACCAGCCATAAGCACCACAACACTGCAGGGATAGCAGCAGAAATCACAGCCTTATGAAGATAACAGCA
Organism: Agapornis roseicollis; assembly: GCA_002631895.1. Classification (NCBI taxonomy): domain Eukaryota; kingdom Metazoa; phylum Chordata; class Aves; order Psittaciformes; family Psittacidae; genus Agapornis; species Agapornis roseicollis. The sequence continues at coordinate 48,325 of NDXB01013910.1, forward strand.
AGAGCCCTGTCAAAGTGCACAGCACACCTAACACATGGTACAAGGCCTCACAGCTGTACAGCATCACTAGGGTGGATGGATGTGATCTGTGCAGAGGGAAAGCTTTCACTTGAGAGGTTTGAGATTGTGCATAGCAGAAAAAGCCTTGGAAGTTAAAGCAATTGGCAACTGAAGTTTGCAGAACTGGTTAAGTACAGGGTGAGACTCTTGCTCTTGACACACTGGGGCAGGATCACCAAAAGCTCAGTTCTGCCCACATCCTGGGCAGTGATGACTGTTGTGTTTTCTCTGCAGCTCAGCTATCTATCAACTTGAACAGCTGTGCAGGGGGAAACAGCATTACTGTGCTGCCCTGCTGGGATCTGGTACATCTGAATTCACCTTGTTTTCTCCATGAGCAGCGTGGAAAACCCCGGAAAGACAGGGCTTGTGCTTGCAGAGAAGTATCCTGTGTGTTCTGGTTGGTACCTGCCCCGATGCTGCTGCAGGTGCCGAGCAACTTTCCTGGGCATCACTTGGCTCGTTGCTTGTTCCCCCATTTAGTTTCATACTCTCCCGGTGATATCCCCTCACCATCAGCACTACAGCGCACTCCCGTTAACCGGCTCTCATCCCAGCACGCGGGCTTTGCATCCTCCCGGTTCTCCGCCGCATCCCGCCCGGGGCAGGGGTGAGGGAGCGGCGGCGCGGTCCTTGGCCACGGGCTGGGCCGAACCTGGCGGCGGAGCCGGGAACGCGCGGGAGCCCCGAGCGGGGGCTCGGCCTCCTCGGGCTGCGGGAGCGCTTCAGCCCCGGCCCGCGCCCCGGAGCCGAGGAGCGGGCGCGGCTCCGGCTCGCCCAGAGCTCCCCCTGCCGCCCGGCCCCCGCCAGCGCAGCGCAGCCCGGAGCGGCTCCGCGCACCGCCGCCCCCGGCAGCGCCCGCGCCCCGTCCCTGGACCCGCACAGGGACACGGCCCTGCCGCATCCCCTGGACCCATCTCCTGCCCGCCCGCGCCACGGCCGAGGCCGCTAACGCCGAGCGCCGTGAGCGCCCGGGCTGCCTCCTCTACAGGCAGCGCTGCCACCCGCCAAGGGGACCGGCAGGGCTGACCCCACCAACACATGAGAGTAACGACAGCGCTGACAAATCCTGCCGGGAGCTCCGGCGGGTTTTGTCTCTCGCACTTGGTTTTCAGGGCGCCCCTACTGCAGTTTCCATCTCTGAGCCATGTCTGCAGATGGGACCTTTTGATCCTTTTCCTCTCCCTGGGTGTTCTGTATCTCATTGATGTCCTCCAGAACACCAGGACTTGGAGGAGCTACAAGCACCATAGCAAGAAATGGCAAAAAACACAGCCCAGGAGGTGGCACAGGGATCACAAGCACACACAGGTGCATTTTCTGCAGCTTGTACACCCACAGGGAAAGCTTCACTTGCACCCCAGTGTGAGGAGCTGCTGTGACACCTGCAGCCCCATGCACAGGCAGCCCAGGACTCCACTGCCAGATTCATGGGGTGCTGGGGTAGCCCCACACCAAACCTCACCTCCCACTGGGTCAGTGGGGACCCAGCTGCTGTGACCCAGTGAACAGCAGAGGAAATAATACCTGTCTTAGGTGGCTAAATCAGGCTGCCCTTCAGGGGTCTGTTAGCAAAGTAAAGCAGCGCCCAAAGGCACCCAATCTACCTGAAAGCCTTGCTTTTAACTCTTTGCCCCACAGGAATAAGCACATGAGGAGCTGCAGGGCTGGGGGCTCTGCAGACCATCCATGCTCAGGAGATACAGCACTTTGAATCTCATACACCAGAGAACAAAGTTAAACCCAGCTCACTGCACCATTACCACTGCTTGCTTCGTAAGAGAGACCAGAAACAGACACCATTTCCTACCTGAGCTCACAGCTCCCAGAAGAACAAAGTCCTACATCCAGCCCAGCCCCTCTGAGGCAGGTTTTAAGGCTCCTGGCAACTGGGGGTCGTTACCAGTTAAGGGCAGTCATTATTGGTAAGGGTGTGCAGCTGCTGGCTGGGGGAGCTGCTGGAGAGGTTGGGGTCTCTGTATCCTGTGGACAGGCACCAAGGTCTGTTAATCCCTCCCTGATCAACTCATTGCCTTTGTTTATGTGCTCAAAACCAGCTCAGGGCCTCCTAAAGCAGGGCAGCCCTTCAATTAGTCCTTAATTGGTTTCATTTGTTCCTGCCATTCAAACTAATTAGAGGTCCCTGGCAGTGCCCCTCACTGGCTCTAGTGACAGGTTTGATATAGGTGCATGGAGCCAGCACCAGAACCTGGCTCCATGCATGTCTGATGCACCCTGGGGCTGGGGCTGCTTCCACCTTCTCTTCTCCACACTGAACCCCCCAGGTCCCTCAGCTGTTCCCCATCCCACTTGTGCTCCAGGCCCTGCACCAGCTCCATTGCCCTTCTCTGGCCCAGCTCCAGCACCTCAATGTCTTTCCTGTAGTGAGGGGCCCAGAACTGATGAACATCCATGCCCTCCATGTCAGCCATGCCTCCCACAGCATCACTACCACCCATGCCCCATGCCCACACTGCCCATCCATCCCCCTCTTTCCCCTCCACAGGACACCTCTTTTTGTCAGATCAATACCCCCGTGTACCCTGAAGCTCTGCAGTGTGGTTCGGTGAGGGCAAACCCAGCCGCAGTGTGGACAAGGTCCCGCAGGCACTGACCAAAACGGATCTTCAGGAAGCCCAAACGCACCTTCTGCAGAGGAGGGGGGGATGTGGAAAGACAGAGACTCACGGTGGGGGTCACAGAGATCTGGGGGTCAGGTCACAAAGGGCTGAAGTGGGGGTTCAGTGCCAAGCCAAGAGCTGGGGCTGGACGTGCTGCTCCTCTCAATGGAGCTGAGCAGGGAAAGTGTGTTCCCAGCTCTTGTTTCTGCTCTTCCCAACACCAGAAACCTTCATCGTTAAAAACCAATGCACTGTAAAAAGGGAGGAAAGGCTGCTCCTCTTGTGTTCCACAGGGCTGGCGGGATGCGGGGACCACTTGCATTAATCTGAAGTGGTGATGTGCCTCTCAGGAACCCCAGCTTCCCTCCACCCTGTGTCTCAGCTCACTGACATCATGGTCACCAGATAGATCATTTTTATGGATGATGTTTCACAAGGGCAACATTTTAATGAATCATAGAATTAAATGCTTGCCAGGATTCCTTTACAGAAGAGCTCCATCACAGCGGGCGCATCCATCACCTTCATCAGCCACCTTCCAGAAACAGCCTCCGTAACCTGCACATTGAAATGAGCTGGAAGGGGAATCTTATTTCTTCATTTGCCGTTAGTAAATGCAGCACTTACTTGTAAATCACTGAGAGCCATGGGGTTTGTGTAAGCCTTTTCCTGATCCTGGGTAAATTCTGTGTGTGCAGAACAGTGAGAAATACTTTAACTAAAGTTAGCAAAAACATGGGTTTCTTCTTGCAAAATGCCTGGAGATCTGTGACTGGACAGACAAGATTTCTGACTCATTTTCAAGGTCACCATGAGACTACTGAGTGCGCATTTACCATTAATAACATCTAACTACAAGGTTAGGTTGAACGCTGAGTTTTTGTCATGTCACACATAGTATCACTGCTGTAGCTTTAGAAAAACACAATCGTAAATGCTATATATGGCATTCTACTAGTATCAGAAAATCAGCTTTATATGGGATTAGATATTATATGTAAAATGCAAAAGGTGGCACCCGCTGTACAGTTAAAGGCAGACAAAGTTTATGGAACTTTTGTTTTTTAGGCCAGGTTGGACACAGGGGCTTGGAGCAAGCTGCTCCGGTGGAAGGGGTCCCTGCCCGTGGCAGGGGTTGGAGCTGGAGGAGCTTTAAGGCCCCTTCCAATCCAAACCAGGCTGTGAGCCTATGAAGAGACTCTGAAAAATCAGAATGGGTGTTCATGGGTGGTTTGGAGCCAGGTACGATGCTCACTGGGATGGGGACCACCACTGAGCGCCAGGCAGCACCCACACTGCGCCGGCAGCACTGGTCCCCATGACATGGGCTGCCCCACCGCTGGCACACTGAGGAGCACTTGCATCCCATCCCTCTTGCTTGCTCTTGACCAGGGGTGGGTTACACTGCTCAAGAGCCGGTGGTTGTTGGGGGGGAAAGGAGCTGTGAGTGCTCCACACACAGATGTGAGCAGGTTCTGAGGAGCGGCTGGCACCCATGCCAGGAGCAGGAGAAACGGATGGGAACCACAGCCCCTGAACTGCTCCAGAGGCAGTAAAGCAGCAGGAAATTGCCAGGAATCTGCTCTTTTTACAGTTCCCTCTTCCCTGAGCCAGGCCTGCCAGAGGCCACAGAGGAGTGAGCCTGACCCATCTCCAGAGCTGCCTCTGTGGCAGGAGCTGCACAGAAGGTTGTTGAGCTGGACCAGCCCTTCCAGTCTGATGACTGCTGCATCCCCAACATCCGCACATGTGGAGAGAGCCGTGTTCCTGTAATGAGTGCATGAACTTCCTTCAGATGCTGTTTGTTTCCTTTTTTTTTTTTTTTCAGACTTTGAAGTCCAATCTACTTGAGAGGTTCAATTTCTCACTCCTTTTCCTTTAGAAAGCCTTGTGAAACACTTTGAGTACATCCAGCCTCCTTTCTATCCCCCCGAGAAAATACAGCAAAACTAAAGATACATTTGCTCACAGGAATAGACATCTTCCCCTGCTGCAGATTAAGTGGGGCTTTAGGATGCTGTGGGCAGCAGTGGCTGAAGCACTCACATGGAGTCACTGCAGAGGGCAATTGGCACAGCTTGGCTCCTTCGCTGGGGCAGGAGCGTGTCTGTCTGCAGTGAGGCTGAACAGAAAGGGAGATCTGGCTTGTGACTGAGAGCTGGAGCTGGGGGGAACTAAATATTACAGCCATAACAGAAAAAGAGCATGTGCACCTGGGGCAGACTCGTGCTCCCAAGGCTGTCAAACCCCACGTGGCTGTAGGAGAGTCTTACTGCCAGTTCTGATTGATCTGGGGCTCGCCTGCCCCACAATTGGTGCAGAACCCAATGACCGTGTATTCATTTGCTCTCTCCTCTGCTGAACTCGGAGCCCCGGCCCCCCTCCACCCAGGTTTCAGAAAGCCCTTATAAAGAAGGAAGCAACGTGAGGTTTGAATTCGGAGCTGCCTCTCAAGGCGGCTTTTCCAAAGCTTTGTGCTCTGAACATGCCCCGCTCCGGTCCTTGTGTACCTGTGCACGTTGCCCAGTGTGCACCACCATGAAATGCTTCCCATCTGTGCTTGAATCCATGCTTTCCACGTCCAAGCTTAACTTCTTCGTGCTCCAGTCTGCACCAAAGCCTTTCCTAAATAGCTTTCCTCTTAGCAGTGGAAAATTACAGCCGGGAGTGCTGAGGAGCGGGCAGCGGAGGATGTGACCTCGCACGGCGGGCCCGGGGCCTGTTGCAATGTTACTGGAACTTACAGAGACAGAAATGACAGCGCCGTGAGTCAGGGACGGGCGGTCCCCGCGGGGCACTGCCCTGCGCCCTGCCTGCTCCTTCCCCTCTGCTGCCCGAGCTCCGTGTTCGAAAAGCTGGGTTTGAGCTGATCCCTGCGGGAGGCGGCGGCCCTTCTCCCATCGCCCCATCCCCTGCCCAGCTTCCCGCCCGGCTGCACCCCTTGTCCCACGGCAGAGCACACCCTGCGCCCCATCACCCTGTGCCTGCCTCGGTCCAGCCTGTGCCGGCTCTCCCTGATGGTGACACACGCTCCAGCAGGACCTGGCTCTGAGCTCGCTCACAGAACGTACTTTATGAGGTCTCATTTCAAGGGAGTTACTTTCCTATCCTCCCTCACTGCTCCAATAGGCTCTGGTGAGCAAAGGAACGGGTTTCATTAGTCCATGTCAATAAATCACAATGGACTCTTCTAGTGCTACGTACATAAAACTATAAATAGAGATGCAGAACACCCCAGCTGGGTAAGGAGCTACTTTGCTCCTGATTTAGTAGGCTGTTCACAGGCTCTGGCAAGTCTGTCCATTCCAGCTGCATTTGCAGTTCTTTCAGGACACGGTATATTTAACTTGCAGCATTGTGTGGCTGCCCCAGCATGTGCGCGCTGTGTATGGGGGTGAGGGCTCTGCCATCATCCCGACACCAGACATCCATCCAGACACCAGCCTTGAACAGGAGCACGTTTCATGGGAAGGTTCTAAGACATTCAGGTTCACATCTTTGTTACCACGTGCTACTGACAGACATCTGCATTCTGTAATCACCTAGGTGAGAAATAACACGGTAACGGATGGAGGAGATCACAGCCACTGGAGACTGGAGGTGATGTTTCTCAGATAGATGGTTCCAAATGGATTGCTGTGGAAGTTGATTCAAGGAAAAGTCATTGCAACAGCGCCATAAATGATTTCAGGAATGGGGGGAGTCAACAAGGATGATGTAAAACACGGCTCACAGGCACGCAGCTCCATCCCAAAGCTGTTCCCTAATGTGCAAGGGGCTGCCATGTCAGTCACAAGAGAGCCACGTTTTGATGAGCAGGAGGGAGCCAGAAGCCAGCAGCTGGCAGGGAGCTGGTTCCCCCAGAGCTGAGCTCTGCAGCAGGGGGAAATGGGGGGCTCTGCAGAGCCAAGCTGCAGCTCTGGTTTGCTCAGTGTTAGCTCTGCTCATGGGAAGCAGAAGTCAGGGTTTGGGGCTGTGCTACAGGAGCACGCAGCAAATGCACCTGGGCTCCCCCAGGCTCATGGCCAACACTGGCCCCTGAGGGCTGCGGGAGCCAGCACTGCACAGCAGCAGGGAATTGTCTCCTTCCCATTTTATATGTGAGAAACGGGCTATTAAATAAATGTGCAATCTAGAATTAAGTGGGAGGGTTTTGGCCACACAACTTAGTGCAGGTATTTGGAGTCCCAAGCTGGATATTTTTATACCAGATAATTTTGTCTCATGTGAGATGAAGCCGTGTCCATGAGGAAGGTTTCACCATGTGTGCAGCCCGGTTTAGCACTCACACTTAACCACAGGCAGGGATCATTCATCACTGGGTGAGCAGACACTGGCTCTGCAGCAGCTCCTGCCCCCGTGGCACATTACTGGGGCTGCTGGGAAGCACCAGGAGGGATGCTGCTGAAGTGAGCACAGGCTGGAGAAGGGTGATACGCACTGCGCTGCAGGGAGGGATTTTCCATCGCTGGAAAGGCTCCAGCTCCTGAAACAGGGACAAACAGCGGAGGACAAAGAGCCAGGGAGCAAGCCCTGAGTTCTGCTGCTTCTCCTCCAAATCTGAAATACTGGGACGAGCCTCCCACATCCCTCTCCTGGGACCCAGGTTCCATGTTCTGCACCTTTGTTTGCTCAGCTCCTTTGGCACAGCACCTGAGCAGTGCTGGCTGTTCCCAGCTGTGGACTTGTCCTTGCTATATTGGTCTGTAATGGGAGTGTTACTGCAATAAATAACCTTTTTGTGCAATTAGATCTTCCTGGAAGGCTGTGCCCTGACCAGCACCTTGCAGCCTGCTGATTCCTGCAAGAGTTCTTAAAGCTCCTCCAGCTCCAACCCCTGCCATGGGCAGGGACCCCTTCCACTGGAGCAGCTTGCTCCAAGCCCCTGTGTCCAACCTGGCCTTGAGCACTGCCAGCGATGGGGCAGCCACAGCTTCTCTGGGCCATCACCCTGTGCCAGCGGCTCAGCACCTGCAAACAGGGAACAGCTTCTGCCTCAGAGCTCAGCTCAGTCTGCCCTGTTCGGGCAGGTTCAAGCCATTGCCCTTGGCCTGGCCCTACAGGCCCTTGTCCCAAGCCCCTCTCCAGGTTCCCTGCAGCCCCTTTAGGCCCTGGAGCTGCTCTCAGGTCTCCCCTTCAGGAGCCTTCTCTCCCCCAGGCTGCCCCAGCCCAGCTCTCTCAGCCTGGCTCCAGAGCAGAGCTGCTCCAGCCCTCACAGCAGCTCCATGGCCTCCTCTGGCCTTGCTCCAACAGCTCCAGGTCCCTCTGGTGCTGCTGCCCAGAGCTGGAGCAGAGCTGCAGCCACTTTCAAGGAAGGGGTTTTGGAGACATTTGCGATGATGTTGGCAGTGGTAGCAGCACTGCAGAGGGTGAGTTTGGTGGTGTTTTAATTCACACATGGTAAGCAAGATTCTTACCTGGACAAAAAGAGAATCCCTCGTAAGCCAGAACGCAGGTCAGGGGCAGGAGCTGGTCCCAGGACCCTGCTGCCTGAAGGACGAGGCAGCACCACAGCCCAGGAGCTCTCCATGTGGTGGCAGGAATCCCCCTCGGTCCCCTCCAGCGCTGGTGGCCGCAGCTGTGCCCTGGCCAGGGGGTACTGGGTGCTGGGTGACCCCCATCTGGCTGCACATGGGACCCCTCCGACCATGCAGGAGCTGCTGGTGCCAGTGTCTGTGTGGCTGCTGTCAGCAAGCACCCCTCTGAAACCAGCATGAGCCCCACTGCCCACACAAAGGCTGCTGTTACAGCTAAAGAAGCCCTTTGTGAACTTCCAAACCTGGTGTGGGGCACGTGCTGCATGGGTGCGTTTGCTTAAAATCCTACCTGGAACTTTACTGAAGTCCTGCCTGTCACAGGAACACCAAATAACACACGCTCCTAAACCAAGGCAGACTGATGAGAAAGTGAGGACCACGTGCCATGCTGCCCATGGACAACTGCACCCATGCACTACACCAGCCTCTTCCCCAGCAGTGTCCTCACAGCAGAAACTGCTGTGTTCAAAGCACTGTGGATTTCTGCTGCTGTGGGTTTGAGTCTCACCATTCCTGCTCCCCAGTGCTTTGAAGTTTATATTTGTCTCCCTGGGTTTCCCAAAACAGGACACACCAATTATAATGGTAGCCATGGGGATGTGGGAAGGGAAGGGGTCTGTGCAGCCCAGCGTGGTTGTCTTGAGCTGCTTCAGACTGCGTGGTGGTGGCTTGGGTGGAGATCCATAATGAGCAGGTTTCCAGTCCCTCATCCTCCTGCAGAAGCTGTTTTAATTGTCTGCTGCTCCCTGCAGCTGCTGGACTTGTGCCTGGGTCTCCTGAGGGCTTTCACAGACCAGAGCAGACAACATCATGGTGATGGCACTCAAGTAAAATCCAGTTTCACCTCCAGGCCCGGACTCAATGCTCCAGATCTGCAGCAGCCTCCAGAAGCGCTGGTGAACTTCTGCATGGGGGAGCACTGAGCTGGTAAAGGCAGCTCAGGCACCGCTTTCAGCACGTTTCAGACGTTGGTAACTGGTAACCACCTTCTGGTGCTGGGTAAAGTCACGTCAGGCGGAGCCAAGGCAGATCCCAGCCTTGAGCGGGATGAGCACCGGAGCCATCGCCACTGGCCCCCAGCTGCTCCCTGCACAGGTCCCCCAAGCACCCCCAGCCCACTGAGCAGTGACAGACGATGACCGTGACCCAGGCACAGACAGTGGCCATGACCCTGCCCTGAGCCGGAGGAGGGTCCCCATGGCCACCACGGGCATTGCTTCCTGTGGAGGTGATGGGTAACACAGTGCTGCTGTCCTGGTCCCGCTCCTCTTCCCTCCCGCCCAGCATGAACGGCCATTCCTTGTTTAAGCAGGAGATGCTGCTGCCTGCGGCATCACTAAATTTACTCTGCTGGGAGACAGAAGCAGCATTTTGCTGCTCTGAGTTCAGAAGCATCTTGCTTCATCGCTTGCTCCCGGGAGGCCGGTAGAACGCAACCACAGGGAGCTATATTCTGGTGCAATAAACCACCTCTTGTCTGGCCACTTGCCCTCAGCTGCTGTGGAACGTGTTACCAGCAACTCTGAAATGAGAACATACCAATAGACAGGAAAAAGGTGCTGGGAGCTTTGCTTCTCTGGGGGATTTAGGCACTGCTGGCCAAACACACCAGTGTGAGCCCAGAGGTTCAGAAAGAGAGCTGGGAAGAGAGCAGGGAGGAAAGGCAGGGATGCAGCAGGGCAGGAGGACCCATCAGGAGCAGGAGTCTGGCTCCCCAGTTGGGAAGAGGCTTCACTCTTGCTACTACAAACCTATGGTGCATGGGCAGCCTGCACCATGCTCCCAAGGGAGCAGGACCGAGATCCACCACGGGGTGGGCAGCACAGACCTGCTGGTTCCTGCAAACGGCAAGGGATGAAGTCACCCTCCTCATTCATCCCCTCACCTAGGGATGCCCTCAGCTGGGTACATGGGGGGAGCCTGCCAGTCCCATGTCTCTGCTTTCCACCCTTTGGCTGTGCTCCGGGAGAGGAGGATGATGTTTTTCAGACCTGTGGATGAGCCACAGTCTGGAACTTGTATTTTAAAGGTCACAGATAACTGTGTCCCAATTTCCAAACAGCTGTTCCCCGGAGGGAATGTCACTGGGAATCCTCAGAAAGACATGGTACAAATACATCATGCTTGTATTGCCCTTGAAATCAGTGCATTGCTGTGCAGGTGAGCACCAGCATAACCAGTCCATCATGAGGGGTATGGCAGGCTTTATCCCTCCCTCACTCAGTTGCTTACACAGTTCTAGGATGTGGAGTAGGAAACAGACTATTTTGGGCACTGCCAAGCAATTGTGTTCTATTACAAGGTAAACGGCTATTTTGGGAGTGTTCTGAAAACAGGCCTTAAAACGTTAGAAGCCCAGAATACCTTGTGCTCGTCTCTTCATCTCTGCTGGAAAAGACAAATGCACAGAATCCCAGCCTGGTTTGTGCTGAAGGGACCTCAAAGCTCCTCCAGCTCCAACCCCTGCCATGGGCAGGGACCCCTTCCACTGGAGCAGCTTGCTCCAAGCCCCTGTGTCCAACCTGGCCTTGAGCACTGCCAGGGATGGGGCAGCCACAGCTTCTCTGGGCCATCACCCTGTGCCAGCGCCTCAGCACCTGCAAACAGGGAACAGCTTCTGCCTCAGAGCTCAGCTCAGTCTGCCCTGTTCGGGCAGGTTCAAGCCATTCCTCCTCCAGCCAGCAGAGCTGCTCAGCAATGCCCACCCCAGCACCATGTGCCCTGCGAGCAGCCCTGTCCTTCATACACACGTGCTGGTGCCAAAGCAGCCAGATCCTGGGTGCAGAACAGTCTGTGCCAGTATTTAATGTATGTTTTGGAGGTGCAGAGCCAGGGGTGCAGCCTCCACCATGCTCGTGCCAAGGGCAGGAGCTCCTGTGATGCTAAGCAGTAGGGCTCAGCACTGTCTGTGAGCTGGTGAGCAGATGGAAACAGGCTGCTTTGCCAGAGTGCTGCAGGTCAAGGTGTGCCTATCTAGATAGCACCACTGCCCTTTTGTGCCTCTTCTACTGTGCTTTACAAGGCCCTGCACCATTCATCCTGGATTATGCCAGCACAGCACTGCACACTGCGTGTCCCCATCCATGCAGCACTGCACACTGTGTTCACATCCATGCAGCATGGCTGGCAGTGCTGCACCACTGCACACTGCGTGTTCCCATCCATGCAGCAATGCACACTGCGTGTCCCCATCCATGCAGCAATGCACACTGTGTGTTCACATCCATGCAGCATGGCTGGCAGTGCTTCACCACTGCACACTGCATGTCCTCATCCATGCAGCAATGCACACTGTGTGTTCACATCCATGCAGCATGGCTGGCAGTGCTGCAGCATGCTCCATGCCACTCACTGCAGGGATCACTGCCCAGGGCCTCTCTTCCCAGCTTTTTCCTTCTGCTACAAACATCTGTTGGCTCTGTGCACCATGGCCTGCTCCAGAGAGGGATATCCATCTGATTACTAAATGTGTCATCTGTAGCTCAGTCCTTTGGGAGCGTTACTCTCCCAGCACATCAGGCTTTGAGTAGCTGATGCTGTGCGCTGTAGAGGAGCCACCAGCTGGTAGGTGCCAAGGAATGGCAGCCAGAGGGGTTTGGTTCGGAGCAGTGGATCACCAAAAGGAGACGGCACATGAGGGCTGTGGGCACGGAGCCTCCGCTGCACTGGTGCGGCTCTGGGCAGCACCCCTCCTGTCCCGCGCAGGCACCCACCCATGCTGGTCCTTACCTGCAGCTGAGCGCTCGCAAGCGGTGGCTGGTGAGGTGCAAAGAGCCAGCAGATGCCAGCAAGAGGCAGCGCTGCTGCTGCTGCGAGGGAAGCCCCAGCCTCGGAGCGGCTCGGGGATGTTTGGTGGTTCCCTGGTGCCAGGCGCGGGTGCCTCTCCCCACGGGTTCCTGCAGTATTTCCTGTTACACCCCAGTGTAATGATCCCAACAGCCTGTGCTTCGTGTTTTCTGAATGAAAGCAGGTGCATCCACTAAAAGCTTTCCACTCAAGAGACCTGGAGGGAATACAGGAAATTGAGGCAGGGAGTTTCCTTGGAATTATTACAGTGGGCAGGAAGAGGATGCCTCATGCATGGTGGGGCTTTGCAGCACCACTGCTGCTGCCCTGCAAGGCAGAGGATGCCCTTGTCCCTCCCAGAACCCCTCTGGGATTATGCTTTGTTCTGGGCTGGTTTCTCTCTTGCCCTGATGTGCTAGGATGGAGCCCAAGCTTGGATTTCAGCTGCAGTTTGGTTCAGTCTAAGGAATTCCCCAGGCCTGGAATCGTTGTGAAATGCATTGGCTGAGTGTTTCAACTCAGAAAAGGCCAAAGGAAATGTTTGTTCCACTCTCAAGGCCTTCCTCAAAACCTCTGAGTCAGAAGATGAGGCAAAGCTGCCCTTTCCTTTCGAAGGATTCCAGCTTTGGGAAACTGCTGTTTTCCAAAGCAATAACATGATATGCAAATGAAAGGCACAATAAGGAAGTGGAAGCTGCTTTCCTGCAGGATTGCTGCTGGGACTATGAGGTTCTGTCGTGCAGCAGGATGGGGTGCAGGGAGCTCCCCATGGGGACACCCCAAGCCTGTGAACCTGGAGGCTGTGATGAGTTTGGGAGCCTCAGCCTCCAGTCCAGTGATCAGCAGCAGTTTTCCAGTCATTGCTTGAGTTAGCAACTTGTTTTAGGAATGCTGAGGAGGATGCTGGGCTTCAGACTGAAAACAGATCCCAACCTGCTCTAGTGGAAGGGGTCCCTGTCTGTGGCAGGGTTGGAACTGGAGGAGCTTTGAAGTCCCTTCCAACACAAACCAGGCTGGGATTCCATGATCCCCAGCTGAGGTTTCAGACAGCTCTGCCTGCCTGTGGCTGGTTTTGATTACTGGGGAGGAAACAAGGGGCTGTGACAGCCCTAACACACCCCATCCAGCCCCTGGGAAGCTCTTTCCAGGGTTTCCAGAAGAGCTCCTACAAGCTTCTGCCCCTGCCCAGTTTCCCCTCAGGTCCAGCAGCTGGGGCTGTCACCTCAGGCTTTACATGAGGCCCCTGCACTGCAGCACAGCAGCACTGCCGCAGGCACACACATTGCGGCTGCAGGAGCTGCAGGATGCTCTGCATGGCCCCTGTCACTGTCCCCACCATCACTGACCCCATCACAGGGCTCCCCCCACTGTCCCTGCTCCCAGCTGTCACCTGGACTCATGCACTTCAAGCACAGATGCCAATCCGACCGGGTTTTGATGCCACACAGCCAGCACTGATGTCCTGGCTGCTCTTTGCTTGTGTGCTTAATTTCACAAGAGAGATCCAAGCAGCGGTAGCCAGTGCAGGTTGGGCTCCAAACGCACAGCAGCCGTTTGGGGGAAAATGTTACCTGATTTGAAGTTCTCAACCCACAGCTGCAATTTAATTGCTTCATACCCACAGCAAGCAGCTTCCTCACAAATTAAGAGCATGAAATACATTAGGAATTAAACCAGCTTCTTTGGCACTTATGCCTTTGTGCCTTCTTCCCTTCTTGGTATATTTTTAGATCAGATGTTACTGCTCAGAATCTCATAAAAAGGATTTATAATAGTTAATAATTAGTGTATCAATGCACCAGGCTGCAGCAAGATTAATACAGGCTTTCCCTGCCTGGGCTTGATTCATCACCATGCAGTGAAGCCGCAGCAAATCCAGGCCCGAAAGCTGTGATTGGTGTCCCTGGGGAGAATGGCCCCATGGGGGAAAAGCCTCTGTGCTCTGCTCCATCGCCATCCCAGACCCTCACCAGCAGGGTTCAACAAGGTTAAACAGAAGTTACTTGGATAAATCCATTGAGCTGCATCACAGCAGGACCACGGGATGGGGCATGGCATCAGTGCAGCATCACCAGCGCCCGTCCTGCAGGGTGCCCATGGGGACTCCCACCCTTCTCCCGCCTGCTTGCCCAGAGGGTGCTCTGACCCATGAGTTATTACTGGTTTAGCTGGAACTGCAACTGCTGTGATGAATCCTGCCACTGCCTGGGAGGAGGCTGCAGGGCACAGCCTCCTGCCCCTACCACACAGGTGCTTCCAGATGTGACAGGTGCCTCACAGCAGCTGCAGCCCCAACTTGTCACCAGGGAGTCACCATCAAGGTGCTGGCACCCACTCCTTGCACTGCACCCCAGCTCTGCCCACACAGCACATGTCAGGAAGGGGGAATAAAGCAAAGGGTTCAACACAAGAGGGACATGGAGCTGTTGGAGCAAGTCCAGAGGAGGCCATGGAGATGCTGCGAGGGCTGGAGCAGCTCTGCTCTGGAAAAGGCAGGCTGGAAACCCTCTATCGATCAGCCTGAAAGGAACAACAGGATGTTTTCCTGCACCAGAAACCTCTTACTGACCCAGATCAGCTCTGGAAAACCATAACAGCAACGGACTGGNCTCTGGAAAAGGCAGGCTGGAAACCCTCTATCGATCAGCCTGAAAGGAACAACAGGATGTTTTCCTGCACCAGAAACCTCTTACTGACCCAGATCAGCTCTGGAAAACCATAACAGCAACGGACTGGAGGAATTTGTAATGCATTTCATGATAAAGGGCCTGTTGATACATATTTAGCATTTTATTATGCCATAACACAGAGAGCACATTTTGATCCAGGCTTTCATCCCAAGGCCTGACCCTTCCTGCCCCTGGCACAGTGCAGCCAGTTTAGAAAGACAAGCTCTCCCTCTGCAGATCTTTTGCTAGTGATGAGAATCCCTCAAGAACCAGCCTCGCTCCTCTGTCAGTTACCTGATTCCAGATACCTTCACAAGGCCAACAGCAGCAGAAAGCACAGGAGACATGCAGGGCTCCTCACACTGCTGTGCAAGCACAGCCTGGTGTCACTCCCTTGCTCTCCTTAAAGGATGTGGCAGGTAAGATACCAGCACTAATTTACCAACAGCTGCTCAGAGATCTGGGAGCTTTTGGGTTTCTTGTGTTTGATTGTGGGGTTTTTCCTCCCCTGAGCACATCTCTGTAACCTGACGAGAGCTCAAAGGCCAGGACCCCATCCACAGTCAGGACACAGGAAGGCACAATTGGCCACTGAGTGGGAATATTCAGTGGATATAGGAGAATAGGAACCATGTGCTTAAAAGCCACTGGTCGGTGCTTCAGGAGGGTATCCCTGAAACCCAGGGAGGCTTTTACCCACCCATGGGCACTGTCACTATTTCAGTGGCCTCCTCTGCCCTCGCTCCAACAGCTCCAGGTCCCTCTCGTGCTGCTGCCCCAGAGCTGGATCAAGGCTGCAGGGGGGTCTCACAGAGCTCAGCAGAGGGGCAGGATCCCCCCCCCCGAGCTGCTGCTCACGCTCTGGGGTGCACCCAGCACAGGTGGGGGTTCTGGGCTCAAGCTCTTGCTGAAGCTGGGTCATGGGAAGCTTCTCCTCACTCAACACCCCAAGTCCTTCTCCCCAAGGCTGCTCCATCCAGTCTCCCCCAGCCTGTGCTTGTGCTGGGATTGCTCCTACCCAGGACAGGACCTTGCCCTTGGCCTGGTTGAACCCCATGAGGTTCACATGGTCCCAGCTCTCCAATGTGCCCAGGTCCCTCTGGATCCCATCCCTTCCATCCTGTGCACTGCTTCTGCCCTGCCCTGAGCTGTGTCCCCAGGTGATAAGGACAGTCCTCAGAGCAAACCCTGAGGACTGAGCTGGCCGGAGCAGCCCCACAGCCTGGCATCACCCAGACCTGGCAGCCTGGCCTCTGATACTACAGAAATGAGGACAAGGGATGCACCACAGAGACCAGTCATAACTGCACATCACCACTGATATGAGGGTGACTCAATGCCCAGGACAAAGCTTGTGGATCACTGACCTCTTCAGCAGCTCACACTGTGTAGATGAGCTCTCCAACCTTGTACCCATCAAAGGCTCTTGTGCAGCATGGCTGCTCCGATACCTCTGGCTGTTCACTCTGCAACTAAACAGTGGGCAGGGTGCAAAGGGGACCCTGCTTGTCCTCAAGGAGCTGACACTGAGCAGTAACACTGGGAGCCACTAGCAAGGCTTTGCTGGAGCTGAAGAAAAGCAGTTACTGGGTAAAGCCAGTCTTCCAGTGGAAAACCTGAAACACAGAAACAAAGCTGAAACGAACACAGCCACAGAAGCTGCAGAGCTCAGCACCTGCCTCTTTGCTCTTCTATTTTAGGACATAGTTTCAATGTCATTAAGCCATTTTCAGGAATCAGTGCAGCCATTCACACACAGGTTCAGTGTTAACTGAAGCCAGACAGAGGAGACCCAGCAACAACCCCCCCCCCCCAAGTTGTAAATTCACCTCACGAGTTACAGTTCATCCAAATCACAGCACCCACGAACACTTTATAAGTCTTGTTTAAGAGGTGCCTCAGTTCCTGGGGCTGCCCTGAGGCATCTCATGGGAAGCCTGCACAGCTCCTGAAGCAGAAGCATGGTGCACAAGGCCTCCCTTGGGATCTTCAGACCAGAAATTTCAGAACATGAGAGCCCTGCACCTTGTATGTTCAGATTTGTTGTTGTTGTTACTGAGGTAACTCGGTAACAGGTAAAGGAGGACCTGGAAGTTCAGTTACTGAAAGCATCAAATCCAGGTTTACAGCACAAGGATTGACCAGTGCTCCAAGTCCCATAGGTCTAATGTGCAGTGACCTACATTGAAAGCAAGGAGCCACCCTCCCAGCAGCAAACTCTGCCTGTCTTTATGCACACAACAGCAATAGCACAGGACAAACCAGCCTGGAAACACTGAGATTCCCAGATGGGAACAGCAGGATGCAGACTACAGACCCAGCAGGGCTGCACTTACCATACCTGGGTGACAATGAGGGGCACAGAGCTCCTTGCAGCAACACTCCATGGCTGGGGACCAACAAGCTGGGTCAGTCTCACCTCCTATGAACATTAGGCACAACTGGAGCCCATGAGCAGAGCCCAGCACCCTGCAGCAGTCCTAGGCTGGGCTGAAATAGGGTGGCCCAGGTGGGGCTGGTCAGGGACGTTAGAGCTGATGCATTTCCCCAGCCAGATCCTCTGCACATGGGTTCACATCCTGCTTGTGTGTGTGGCAGCAGCTCTCAGCGAGCACTGGGCACGTGCTGACCGGGCAGGGTGATGTGGCTGCCCCATGCATTGTACCTGCAGCAGCCATCACCGCCAGGCACTGAGGGCAGCTCCACCTGGGGCTCCCTGTGCCTATGGGCAAGAGGGGCTCTGCTGAGCCCTGTGCCCAGTCCCAGGCTGTGCTCCCTCCATGGGTGCAGCCCCCCAGCTCTGCTCTGCAGCCTCGAGCATCCCGCTCAGGGCCAGGCACAAACCCAGGTTGGCAAAACAGCCAACAGCATGAACTTCATAACAACATCATAGTCCATGCACATCCTTTACCTGTGCTCTGGTGAGCTTTGGGATCCCCCATCTCAGACTTGGCGAGCAGTTACCAGCCCAAATCAGGAAAGTCTTTTGTGGTGGTTGTGTGTTACTGTGATGGCATGACCAACTGCACCCACAGGTTCCATTCCCCTCCTCTGTGTAAGGCACTTGGGGAAGCTGAGCCCATTTAAATGCCATCCTTATCTTCCATTTTCACTGCTCACAGTTCACTAATATTGTAGGGAAAGATCCTTGCAGAGTTCAGCAGCTTTGCATTCCATGGAATCATAGAATGGCTGGGGTTGGGCGGGACCTTAAGGATCATCGCTGCTCAGGTTATGCATCACACATCATTCAAGCTGCAGATGAACTGCTCATGGGTCATGCTGCAGAGCAGTCCATGGGCGTACACTCTGGAATGGTCAGGAAGCAAGGTAAGATGCTTTTGGATCCTCAGCACAGGCACAGGGGGGGAGCTGGGCTCTGTTTCTGCCTCTCCCCAGTCCCATCAGGCCATGCCGGCCATGTTCTGTTCTGCCTCTTGTGAGCCCAGGCCAGGCCCTTGGCTCGCTCCTGCTGCTGAACAGAAACCTGCCTTCAAATGGGGTGCCCAACCCCTGCCCTGCTCCTCAAGGAGCCTTTCATCCCCTCACCAGCATGTGGGCTGAGCGGGGTGACTGTGCCCCCAGCATCAGCACCCCGCCGGCCACTGAACCAGCTCCGCACTGGAGGCACTGGGGGCACTGGAGGCACTGGCCAGCACAATGCACTAACAGCACCGCCCTGCTCCTGCCTCAGTTTCCCCTCTGCAGCCACGTCAGCCCAGGCAGGATCACTGTTACTTCCCTGCTGCATGTGGTGATCCATGGACACGTTGCTGGGACTGAATTGCTTTTCCCAAGCAGAAGCACTGCAGTTCCAGACCAGAGCTTGCAGCACGGTCCCAGCCCTGGAATGCGGCAGGATGCAGGATGCAGGTTGCTGGCTCTGTCAGCCGGTGTCAGGCCAGCTCCTCGCCCAGCGTGGGGCACAGCCCGAGCCACGGGCACGCTCCAGTGCAGGGCCACCACTGGTGTTTCACCTCTCCTGGGACAGGGCACAGGCTGTGCAATGCCCTGCTCATGCAGAGGAGGTGAAGCTGCCCCCCACCCCCCCCCGGATGTGATGGTCTTGATAAACAGGGACATTTTACATCCCCATGACCCGGCTTCAGTGTGTGCTCGAGCCCAGACCCCCCCGTGTGCCCCCAGAGCGTGAGCAGCAGCTCAGGGGGGGGATCCTGCCCCTCTGCTGAGCTCTGTGAGACCCCCCTGCAGCCCTGATCCAGCTCTGGGGCAGCAGCACAAGAGGGACCTGGAGCTGTTGGAGCGAGGCCAGAGGAGGCTCAGTGCCTCTGGCAGCCCCTGGTGCAGGCACCAGCGTCACCCCTTGGACTACAGCACCCTGAGCTCCAAAGGGCTCCATGAGGGGAGACACAAGCAGGCTCCTCTGTAAACGCACCTCATAGCTGTGCACAGAGCGACAGGGAGGGGAGGCACTGCACTGCCACTGAGCATAAGGAATTCTTGCAGAACGCTGCGCTTTATCTTGCCATTAATTACATCTCTACATCAGCAAACGATGGTGTTTACCTGCAGGGTTTTGTGCTTTGGGTCAGAAGTCGTCCTTGCAGCCTGCACATGCACAATGGGCAGCAGACAGAAATCAAAGCTGTTGTGATATACGACTACCATACTAATAAGGGGATTTCCAGAGTCTATTAGCTGCACAGTAGGATGAGAACAGCCCATCTGGAACAGTGCTGCAAGAACACTCGGGCTCCATGTAAGAAACCACAGCAAACCCACCTAGGGTGGGCCCAGGTTCCTGACCCCCTGTTCTGCTGCCTGCCATGAGGTAGGCTGGCAGCAGTGGTGGTGCAGCCACAGGGATGGGCTTCGGCAGGGCTGCCTGGGGTGACCCACGGGCAGGGACTGCCGCAGCTGCGCTCCACCATCCTTTGGCTTCCAGCACCATCAGTAGGAAATCAGGTCCACACAGCCCAAGGTTCATCAATTACAGGCACCCACTCATAAATATTCATTAGAGGATCAAGAGCTGTTAACAAGGGAACTGCTGAGGAGCGCCTATGAACTGCCTCCACAACAGTGGGATTCGCGTTTCCATGTGCAAATCCCCTCTGTAGATGGCACCTTCCGCAACAGTAACACCTGATGTGAAGGCAAGAAACACCCGTTTCCGACACGGGACCGAGCGGCCTCTTCATGGGGCTACCGAAGAGCACTGCTGTGCCCCGGCTCACTCATCCTGCCCACGCCCCGGCCCAGCTCTCCCCACAGAAACCTGTCCCTTCGGTAGCCCTGATTCATCCCCGTTTGCATGCCACGGCCTCCGCGTTTCCTGCAATGACTCCGGCAGGAGCTTCCCTGCAGTGTGTGTCACCCCTTGGGGCTCTGCCCGCACCGCGTCCCCAGGCGGCAGCACAGGCAGCGGGGGAGGGGAGGGGAGGGGAGG